>JAMWET010002869.1:12500-47500 GCA_024036415.1 Prochilodus magdalenae | reverse complement strand
CTGAACACTGGCCAGGCCGACTGAACACCGGCCAGGCCGACTGAACCCCGACCAGGCCGACTGAACCCCGACCAGGCCGACTGAACCCCGGCCAGGCCGACTGAACCCCGGCCAGGCCGACTGAACCCCGGCCAGGCCGACTGAACCCCGGCCAGGCCGACTGAACACTGGCCAGGCCGACTGAACACCGACCAGGCCGACTGAACCCCGACCAGGCCGACTGAACCCCGGCCAGGCCGACTGAACCCCGGCCAGGCCGACTGAACCCCGGCCAGGCCGACTGAACCCCGGCCAGGCCGACTGAACCCCGGCCAGGCCGACTGAACCCCGACCAGGCCGACTGAACCCCGACCAGGCCGACTGAACCCCGGCCAGGCCGACTGAACCCCGGCCAGGCCGACTGAACCCTGACCAGGCCGACTGAACCACTGACCAGGCCTACTGTACCCTGACTGGGCCGAATGAACACTGGCCAGGCCGACTGACCACTGACCAGGCCTACTGTACCCTGACCGGGCCGACTGACCACTGGCCAGGCCGACTGACCACTGGCCAGGCCGACTGACCACTGGCCAGGCCGACTGAACACGGGCCAGGCCGACTGAACACGGACCAGGCCGACTGAACACGGACCAGGCCTACTGTACCCCGGCCAGGCCGACTGAACCCCGACCGGGCCGACTGAACCCCGACCGGGCCAACTGAACCCCGACCGGGCCAACTGAACCCCGACCGGGCCAACTGAACCCCGACCGGGCCAACTGAACCCCGACCGGGCCAACTGAACCCCGACCGGGCCTACTGAACACTGACCAGGCCTACTGAACACTGACCAGGCCTACTGAACCCCGACCAGGCCTACTGAACACTGACCAGGCCAACTGAACCCTGACCAGGCCTACTGAACACCGACCAGGCCGACTGAACACCGACCAGGCCTACTGAACACCGACCAGGCCGACTGAACACTGACCAGGCCTGCTGATCCTTCAGAGTAGACCAAAAACATCCAGACATTAGAGTCTTGAGGCATCGCTCTGTGATTGGCTGATATTAGGCTCTCTTGTGATGTAATGATCTGTGATTGGCTGATATTAGGCTCTCTTGTGATGTAATGATCTGTGATTGGCTGATATGAGGCTCTCTTGTGATGTTTCGCTCTGTGATTGGTTATTAGGGGCAGCTGTGATGTGGTCGATGATGGCGTAACCCCCGGTGATGGGCAGGGGGCCGGAGGCCTGGACTCTTCGTTCTTCAGTCACCTGAAACGCAACTGGCTGTGGACCACTCACCTGCTCAGCAAGCCGAAGAAGGTGGGCCGCCCTGCTGCGGTAATGTTGTTGCCGTGTTGTTGCCGTGTTGGGTTTGTGTGTAACGCTGTGCTATGGTACACGTTTCAGCCTGGAGACAGTCACACTGTACGTCTGAGGAACCTGCTGTCCAAACACCCGCTCCCCAAATCTGTGTGTGCAGGTCAGTACACTGGTAGAGGTGCGGTTTGGTGAGATTTTTTTTTCCTCTTCATTAGCTCCCTAGCGATCTCCTGGGTGGTCTTCCTTCAGCTGCACTGGCTTTAGACCTGCAGCCAATACAGAATAACCGCAAGGTCCTCACTGGACTGTCCTAACTAGGATAACCCCCAGCAGGGTCCTAATACTGAGGGAGGCTTTGGACTCAGGATGAGGGTGTTCCTCAAGGTTCCGCTTTAGGGCCACTTTTGTTTTGTCTTTACACGCTGCCTCTAGGACACGCTGCCTCTAGGACAAACATGGGATGCGTTGTCATAGCAATATGCAAATCTGGCATGTAGAAAATGGGTGTGATTTTGGTCTGTATAATTTAAACTTTCATTTTCTACACCTGTCAGTCAAGCGGAGCCGTCTACACACTGATATCCCCTTTGTTAAAGCGGATGTCCGTATGTAGATGGATGTGAAGGGGCGTTCCCTTGGGAACAGCCACAGCTGTATGAGCGGTGGGGTTGAACTCTGGTCAGTGTGCTCGTGGCAAGCAGACATGAGTTATCAGAGCCTGAGCGAGGCACGATAGTGGAACCCATCGACTGTGCTCATGTCAGGAGAACGTGCAGGCCACACCGTTCATCAGAACTCCTCAGGACTTGAGTCTCGATGGCACGGTGCATCCTCCATCTGTCTGGCACCCACCATCATGTCTCGTTCAAACTCCGTAACGCTGGCCTCCTTGCCATGGGAACCTGTTGAGTTTGGGTACTCTCAGGAGCGCCCTCTAGTGTCGGAACACAGGCCTGAGCTTCAGTTCCCTTCTCAGTAAACTCCCCGGTCTCTCGCAGTGATCCAGAGTGGGGCGAGCAGCGGTGCCCTGGCTCCCTCTGCTGCTCAGGAGGAGGAGGTGCAGATAGATGTGGAACCAAGCTTCAGGAACCAGCAGGTGCGCGGAGGAAAGAAAAACAAGCGGAAGAGACAGAAGAAAGAGAGCAGCAAGCCCGCTAAAAAGAAGAGGAAAGGTGAGGGACCTTGTGCACTCCAAATGTCGTTTCTAATCCAAAGTGTTTGGTGTCTGTAGTAGTTAGGGTCTGTAGACAAATAGATACGGTGTTAGCAGTATGTGTAGGTTATGTGTTAAGGGTAGAAGTAGGTTAGGTGTAGTGTTGAGGTTAGGGGTAGGTGTGGGTTAGGTGTAGTGTTGAGGTTAGATGTCGGTTGTGATGAAGTTAGGAGTAGGTTAGGTGTTGAGGTTAGATGTAGGTGTAGGTTAGGTGTAGTGTTGAGGTTAGGTGTAGTGTTGAGGTTAGGTGTAGTGTTGAGGTTAGGGGTAGGTGTGATGAGGTAGTGTAGATTAGGTTTGAGGTTAGATGGTTATGTGTTAGGGTTGAGGTAGGTTAGTGGTTGGGTTAGGTTAGGGGTAGTGTGAGGTTAGATGTCGGTTGTGATGAAGTTAGGAGTAGGTTAGGTGTTGAGGTTAGATGTAGGTTAGGTGTAGTGTTGAGGTTAGGTGTAGGTTGTGATGAGGTTAGGAGTAGATTAGGTGTTGAGGTTAGATTTAGGTTATGTGTTAAGGGTTGAAGTAGGTTAGGGGTAGGTGTGGGTTAGGTGTTAAGGGTAGGTGTAGTGTTGAGGTTAGATGTCGGTTGTGATGAAGTTAGGAGTAGGTTAGGTGTTGAGGTTAGATGTAGGTTATGTGTTAAGGGTTGAAGTAGGTTAGGTGTAGTGTTGAGGTTAGGGGTAGGTGTGGGTTAGGTGTTAAGGGTAGGTGTAGTGTTGAGGTTAGATGTCGGTTGTGATGAAGTTAGGAGTAGGTTAGGTGTTGAGGTTAGATGTAGGTGTAGGCTAGGTGTAGTGTTGAGGTTAGGTGTAGGTTGTGATGAAGTTAGGAGTAGATTAGGTGTTGAGGTTAGATGTAGGTTATGTGTTAAGGGTTGAAGTAGGTTAGGGGTAGGTGTGTGGTAGGTGTTAAGGGTAGATGTAGTGTTTAGGTTCTGAGTAGGAGTAGGTGTAGTGTTGATGTTAGATGTCGGTTGTGATGAGGTTAGGAGTACTCCTGAGCACGCCCTGAGCACGCCCTGAGCGAGCCCTGAGCACGCCCTGAGCACGCCCTGAGCACGCCCTGAGCACGCCCTGAGCACGCCCTGAGCACGCCCTGAGCACGCCCTGAGCACGTCTGTGTTTCAGTGGTCAGTGTGCGGAAGCAGACGCTGTGTCAGGATGAGATCGACCGTAAGGCTCTGCTGCGGATGACCAGACAGAGGGTGACCTGGACTCACCCGGAGGACAGCATCCTGATGCTCTGCAGAGTGGCCAGCCACTTCCTCAACCGCAAGGTACTCATCCGGACACAGGGAGGCCGTTCCCATATCCTGTATCCCACATCCCATATCCCACGTCCCGCATCCCATATCCCATATCCCGCATTCCGCATCCGATATCCTGCATCCCGCATCCGATATCCCACATCCCACGTCCCGCATCCCACATCTTACATCTCACATCCCATATCCCGCATTCCGCATCCGATATCCCACATCCCGCATCCCATATCCTGCATCCCACATCTCTCGTCCCACATCCTGCATCCCGCATCCCGCATCTTACATCTCACATCCCATATCCTGTATCCCACATCCCACATCCCATGTCCTATATCCCGCATCCCATATCCTGCATCCCACATCCCATGTCCCACATCCCACATCCCATATCCTGCATCCTATATCCCACATCCCATGTCCTGCATCCCACATCCCATATCCTGCATCCCACATCCCATATCCCGCATCCCACATCCCATATCCCGCATCCCACATCCCATATCCCGCATCCCACATCCCATATCCCGCATCCCATATCCCGCATCCCGCATCCCACATCCCATATCCTGCATCCCGCATCCGATATCCCACATCCCGCATCACACATCTTACATCTCACATCCCATATCCCGCATTCCGCATCCGATATCCCACATACCGCGTCCCATATCCCGCATCCTATGTCCCACGTCCCGCGTCCCATATCCCGCATCCCATATCCCGCATCCCACATCTTATATCCCACATCTTATATCCCACATCCCGCATCCCATATCCTGCATCCTATATCCCGCATCCCATGTCCTATATCCCACATCCCGCATCCCGCATCCCATATCCCGCATCCCATATCCCTCGTCCCACATCTTACATCCCGCATCCCATATCCCGCATCCCACATCCCACATCCTATATCCCACATCCCACATCCCGCGTCCCATATCCCGTCTCCGTGACGTACACACGTGTGTGTCATAAGCACATTCCCAGTGGGTCAGAGTCCAGTTCACCTCAGACATTCAAAAAATCCCTCAGAATTCCGTCTGCAGAATTCCAGTCCAGTACGCAGCGTTCATCACCGGGCAGTAAAGTCCACTAGCCTGTGTAGCCACTGGTCCTCACAAGTACAGCAATACAGATACAGGCTTCTGCACACATGCGAGCACAGCACTGGTGCTAGGTTCTTGTTGGTTCTGTTTGTGTAGATTAAGAAGTCGTTTGTGGCGTGGAACGTGGTGCGGGATATTCTCCACGCTGAGCTGGAGCTGTCTCTAGACAAAACCTCCCTGTCAGTCGGGCGCCGCTCACGCTACATCATGAAGAACCCTCAGACCCAGCTCAACTACAGGTAAACCACAGAACTGTCTAGAACCCAGCTCAACTACAGGTAAACCACAGAACTGTCTAGAACCCAGCTCAACTACAGGTAAACCACAGAACTGTCTAGAACCCAGCTCAACTACAGGTAAACTACAGAACTGTCTAGAACCCAGCTCAACTACAGGTAAACCACAGAACTGTCTAGAACCCAGCTCAACTACAGGTAAACTACAGAACTGTCTAGAACCCAGCTCAACTACAGGTAAACTACAGAACTGTCTAGAACCCAGCTCCACTACAGGTAAACTACAGAACTGTCTAGAACCCAGTTAAACTACAGGTAAACTACAGAGCAGTGCAGAACCCAGCTCAACTACAGGTAAACTACAGAGCCGTGCAGAACCCAGCTCAACTACAGGTAAACTACAGAGCAGTACAGAACCCAGCTCAACTACAGGTAAACTACAGAGCAGTACAGAACCTGGTTAAACTACAGGTTAACTACAGAACTGTCTAGAACCCAGCTCGACTACAGGTAAACTACAGAACTGTCTAGAACCCAGCTCGACTACAGGTAAACTACAGAAGTGTCTAGAACCCAGCTCGACTACAGGTAAACTACAGGTGCAGAACTAAAAACTACAGAACAGTGCTAGAACCTCAGCTACAGGTTAACTACAGAGCAGTACAGAACCTGGTTAAACTACAGGTTAACTACAGAACTGTCTAGAACCCAGCTCAACTACAGGTAAACTACAGATCAGTACAGGACCTGGTTAAACTACAGGTTAACTACAGAACTGTCTAGAACCCAGCTCGACTACAGGTAAACTACAGAACTGTCTAGAACCCAGCTCAACTACAGGTAAACTACAGAACTGTCTAGAACCCAGCTCGACTACAGGTAAACTACAGAACTGTCTAGAACCCAGCTCAACTACAGGTAAACTACAGAACTGTCTAGAACCCAGCTCAACTACAGGTAAACTACAGAGCAGTGCAGAACCCGGGTAAACTACAGAGCAGTGCAGAACCCAGCTCAACTACAGGTAAACTACAGAGCAGTGCAGAACCCGGGTAAACTACAGAGCAGTACAGAACCTGGTTAAACTACAGGTTAACTACAGAACTGTCTAGAACCCAGCTCAACTACAGGTAAACTACAGAGCAGTACAGAACCTGGTTAAACTACAGGTTAACTACAGAACTGTCTAGAACCAGGGTCAAACTACAGGTAAACAGTGTCTAGAACCCAGCTTAACTACAGGTAAACTACAGAAGTGTCTAGAACCCAGCTCAACTACAGGTAAACTACAGAAGTGTCTAGAACCCAGCTTAACTACAGGTTAACTACAGAGCAGTACAGAACCCGGTTAAACTACAGGATTATAAGGACAGGTTTGATGAAGAACGCGTTCCAGGCGGACAGTACCGTGAGAACGCGTTCCAGGCGGACAGCACCGTGAGAACGCGTTCCAGGCGGACAGTACCGTGAGAACGCGTTCCAGGCGGACAGCACCGTGAGAACGCGTTCCAGGCGGACAGCACCGTGAGAACGGGTTCCAGGCGGACAGCACCCTGAGAACGTGTCTGTGTTTGTGCAGGATCTGTCTGGCTGAAGTGTACCAGGATAAACCTCTGATTGAGACGTTCATGAACAGAACCAACAACTACGACGACCCCACGGTGAGTCTGAGTCTAGAACACACCACCTGTTTAGCTTTTGGGTTGTGTTTGTTCTGGAAGTAAAGAAAGTCGGAACACTGGCACGTCACGGTTACAGCAGGGTCAGTGAGGGAGGTGGGCAGTCGGGGAGGTGGGCAGTCGGGGAGGTGGGCAGTCGGGGAGGTGGGCAGGTGGGGAGGTGGGCAGTCGGGGAGGTGGGCAGTGGCGGAGGGGGGGGCGGACGATCACTTATCTGCCGGGGCTGAGTCAGATCTGTGCAGCTCAGTAACTGTTCCTTCCCCAGTTTCACTCTGAACCCTCCTGTCATAGCAGACGTCTCCCTCCCGCAGGGTTCTAAAGAATCTGTGTGTGTGTCCGCCTGTGCGGGTGTGCCTGTGCGGGTGTGCCTGTGCGGGTGTGCCTGTGCGGGTGTGCCTGTGCGGGTGTGCCTGTGCGGGTGTGCCTGTGCGGGTGTGTCTGTGCGGGTGTCCGTCCGTGTGTGCGGGTGTGTTCCAGGTGTGTGCTGAGGAGTTTAAGGAGTTTGTAAGCGCCCTGAGAAACAAGTTCAGCTCCAGCTATGGTTCCAGTGACGTCATCATTCCAGATACCAAGGAGGAGCTCTTTACCAAGTAACAGACACTGACCAGACACGCAGACACTGACCAGACACGCAGACGCTGTCCAGACACGCAGATGCTGTCCAGACACGCAGACGCTGTCCAGACACGCAGACGCTGTCCAGACACTGTCCAGACACGCAGACGCTGACCAGACACACAGACACTGACCAGACACACAGGCACTGACCAGACACACAGGCACTGACCAGACACGCAGACGCTGACCAGACACGCAGACGCTGACCAGACACGCAGACACTGACCAGACACACAGGCACTGACCAGACACGCAGACGCTGACCAGACACGCAGACGCTGACCAGACACACAGGCACTGACCAGACACGCAGACGCTGACCAGACACGCAGACGCTGACCAGACACGCAGACGCTGACCAGACACGCAGACGCTGACCAGACACACAGACACTGACCAGACACACAGACACTGACCAGACGCTGTCCAGACACGCAGACACTGACCAGACACGCAGACACTGACCAGACACGCAGACACTGACCAGACACGCAGACACTGACCAGACGCTGTCCAGACACGCAGACACTGTCCAGACACGCAGACACTGTCCAGACACGCAGACACTGACCAGACGCTGTCCAGACACGCAGACGCTGTCCAGAAACGCAGACACTGACCAGACGCTGTCCAGACACGCAGACACTGACCAGACACGCAGACACTGTCCAGACACGCAGACGCTGACCAGACGCTGTCCAGATACGCAGACACTGTCCAGACACGCAGACACTGACCAGACGCTGTCCAGACACGCAGACGCTGTCCAGACACGCAGACACTGACCAGACGCTGTCCAGACACGCAGACACTGACCAGACGCTGTCCAGACACGCAGACACTGACCAGACGCTGTCCAGACACGCAGACGCTGTCCAGACACGCAGACACTGACCAGACGCTGTCCAGACACGCAGACACTGACCAGACACGCAGACACTGTCCAGACACGCAGACGCTGACCAGACGCTGTCCAGACACGCAGACACTGACCAGACACTGACCAGACACGCAGACACTGACCAGACACGCAGACACTGACCAGACACGCAGACACTGTCCAGACACGCAGACGCTGACCAGACGCTGTCCAGACACGCAGACACTGACCAGACACGCAGACACTGACCAGACACGCAGACACTGACCAGACACGCAGACACTGTCCAGACACGCAGACACTGACCAGACGCTGTCCAGACACGCAGACGCTGTCCAGACACGCAGACACTGACCAGACGCTGTCCAGACACGCAGACACTGACCAGACACGCAGACACTGTCCAGACACGCAGACGCTGACCAGACGCCGTCCAGACACGCAGACACTGTCCAGACACGCAGACGCTGACCAGACGCCGTCCAGACACGCAGACACTGTCCAGACACGCAGACGCTGACCAGACGCCGTCCAGACACGCAGACACTGACCAGACACTGACCAGACACGCAGACACTGTCCAGACACGCAGACACTGACCAGACACGCAGACACTGTCCAGACACGCAGACGCTGACCAGACGCTGTCCAGACACGCAGACACTGTCCAGACACGCAGACGCTGACCAGACGCTGTCCAGACACTGACCAGACACTGACCAGACACGCAGACACTGACCAGACACGCAGACACTGACCAGACACGCAAACACTGACCGGACACCCAGACGCTGTCCAGACACGCAGACGCTGCCCAGACACCCAGACACTGTCCAGACACGTGGACACTGTCCAGACACGCGGACTCTGACCGGACTGTAATACCTGCTGTAATATAAACGGTGCTGTAGTTTACCGTGTTGGGTCCGAGCCGTATTGGACCTGTTCTGACCGGTCTCTCTGTTCCAGGTTTAAAGTGTACGTTATCGGGGAAGAGCCGGCGCAGAGAACCAAGGACGTGCTCACCAGGTAGGATTGGAGTACTAGACTGCACCTAGGAAGCCTGCATGTGGGGGCGTGGTGTTCAGTATGATATCTGAGCTGACGTTGGGGCGGGGTGACGTTTGTTCCCTGTGTGTTCAGGGTGGAGGACATTCACTCGCTGGTCCTGAATAATCTGATCCAGAGCACCCTCGTCCTCTCCAACTCCCAGATGAAGACCTGCCAGTCCTTTCAGGTGGGACAGGTCTTTGATTTTTAGACCTATATATATTATAAACCAGCACTGCGAGCGAAAGTTTGCACACCCTGGTCACATGACATGTTAACACCGTTATTACCGTTACACGTCTGTGTGTCTCCTCCCTCTGTCTGTCAGTCCTTCTCCCTGTACAGCCGATACAAGACGGAGGTCCTGCAGCAGGTCTTCCAGAACTGTAAAAAACGTGGGCTAGTAAACCGTCGCCGTGCCAACAGGGTCCTCGGGCCGAAGAAGAGCAGAGCCGTACCCTTCATGCCCATGTCCTATCAGCTCTCTCAGCACTACTACAGGTACTACTGTCCTCTATCAGCTCTCAGTACTACTACAGGTACTACTGTCCTCTATCAGCTCTCAGTACTACTACAGGTACTACTGTCCTCTATCAGCTCTCAGCACTACTACAGGTACTACTGTCCTCTATCAGCTCTCAGTACTACTACAGGTACTACTGTCCTCTATCAGCTCTCAGTACTACTACAGGTACTACTGTCCTCTATCAGCTCTCAGTACTACTACAGGTACTACTGTCCTCTATCAGCTCTCTCAGCACTACTACAGGTACTACTGTCCTCTATCAGCTCTCAGTACTACTACAGGTACTACTGTCCTCTATCAGCTCTCTCAGTACTACTACAGGTACTACTGTCCTCTATCAGCTCTCTCAGTACTACTACAGGTACTACTGTCCTCTATCAGCTCTCAGCACTACTACAGGTACTACTGTCCTCTATCAGCTCTCAGTACTACTACAGGTACTACTGTCCTCTATCAGCTCTCTCAGTACTACTACAGGTACTACTGTCCTCTATCAGCTCTCAGTACTACTACAGGTACTACTGTCCTCTATCAGCTCTCTCAGCACTACTACAGGTACTACTGTCCTCTATCAGCTCTCAGTACTACTACAGGTACTACTGTCCTCTATCAGCTCTCAGTACTACTACAGGTACTACTGTCCTCTATCAGCTCTCAGTACTACTACAGGTACTACTGTCCTCTATCAGCTCTCTCAGTACTACTACAGGTACTACTGTCCTCTATCAGCTCTCAGCACTACTACAGGTACTACTGTCCTCTATCAGCTCTCTCAGTACTACTACAGGTACTACTGTCCTCTATCAGCTCTCAGTACTACTAAGTGGATCTGTATAGAATCTATGGGGATCAGTTGAGATGTCTGTGGGGATCTGCAGGTATGTATGGGTAATTAGGGGATCCATTGAGGATCTAAGGGGATCTTCTGAGAATCTGTGTGGATCTGCAAGTTACATAAGGGTGATCAGTGGGGGCATTTGCAGGTTATGTATGGGTGACCACGGGGGATCTATTGGGAATCTGTTAGAGGTGTATGCGTGATACGTGGGTGATCTACGGGGTGTTGGGGATCCATGGGGTTTTGAAGGTGATCTTTTGATTGTATCTGTTGATATCTACTCTGTCTATAGTTGATATCTGGCAGAGCTAGTCTGGATCTGCGGGATCTATGGGATCTGGTAATAATCTGGTGAGGATGATGCGAGCGAATTGCTCAGATGTTGACGCTTTACTCATCTGTGGGTTTGATGATCTCTCCTTTCAGGTATTTCACATGGCGCTTCCCGAGCACGGTGTACAATGAGGTTTATGACCTACTAGATGTTCTGCGCCAGAAAGGAACGGTGGACCGGCCTAACACGTTCTCCTTCCAGCATGATAAAGAGGAGCAGAAAGAAAGAAAGGAGGTGAATGACACAGAGACGGAGGAGGTGAGGGAGCACAGAGAGAGCGAGGAGGTAGAGGACCAACACGAAAAGGACAAGGGACAAGAGACGGGAGTAAAGGGGCAGCAGCGAACGGATCCGGCTGTAGACCCCGCCACTCTCAGTGGAGATATGGAAGATGCTGCTGTAGACTCTATAGCGCCCTCTGGTGGTGGTGCGGATGCTACTGTAGACCCTGTAGTGCCCTCTGGTGGTGGTGCGGATGCTACTGTAGACTCTATAGCGCCCTCAGGCGGTGGTGCGGATCCTACTGTAGCCTCCATAGCATCCTCTGGTGATTTGGAATGTTCTACTGTAAATCCTCCAGATGAGGCGGAGGATTCCACTGTAGACCCTCTAGCGCCCCCAGCTGATTTGGAGGACATGCTGACATTCCCCATCGATGCTCCAGGAGGGGGTTCGCTCTGCTGCCTCTCCCTCATGACTCTGGGACTGCTTACTGTGGACGTGTCCATACCGCAGCAGGTCGTGGTGGTGGACAGTACGCTGGTGGACAACGATGTTGTGAAGAGGTAAGGCACATTCATCCCGGACGCTTACCTAACCTGAACGTGTGCGGATCTAAATCCTGTGTGGTTCCTCCAGTATCACCAAAGAGCTGGATGAGGACGAGGAGGACGAGGCGGACGATGAAAAGAGGGGGCGTGTTGAGGTGAAGGCCCGGCAAGCGTCCCACACCAACTACCTGCTGATGAGAGGGTACTTTGTCCCGGGCATCATCAGCCTGAGGAACATGAACTCCACCGACCACATCGCAGTCAACTCCTGCACGGTCAAGATACGGCTACGGAGCACGCCCGCACACATGCTCTTCAGAGAGACCGGTGAGTCTCCGCCTCCTGGACAGGCCAGGGCCATAGAACCGTGATGCTAATGATCAGAACCGGGCCCTGTTTAGGGGTCGAGGATGCAGGTCGAAGGTAGTTTTGATCGGTTCTGTCGGAGTATCAGCAGGAAAGGCCTGATCTTTGAACAGCTGCCTCTTCAGTACACTAGGTGGCGCTGGGTCAGCCTCTGATCTAGTGTTCACTCTGATGTTCACTGAAAGGCTGAACGTCATCATGTTGAATCTGTAAAGTGTATATACCGTATTAACCCGTGACTTCTTTACTCGTTAGACTCACATTTTAAAATGTTTATTTAATAAATATATAATAAATAAATAATTAATTTTTACTTTATAATTATTATTAATTATTTTTATTTATTTATTTATTTTTGAGTGAGTCTCGACCCCCAGGTTGGAAAACCGCTGTGTCTTTTGGGATTCCTTGATATATGCTCAGCGCCCCCTAGTGGATTAGGAAGACCAAACAACCCTTGATGTTCTGACTGATTGTGGTTTTTTATAATTTGTTTAAAATTATTGATTCTGTGGTGATGATAATCTCTTCCTCAGATGCCGATCTCTCTGTGGTGACTCGTGCCCCCGGCCCCACCGTCCCGGTGTTGCTCTCGAGGGTGTATAAGCAGCGGAGCAGTTTGAGGAAGCGGTGGTCTGTAGAGCAGTTGGTGTGTTCGTTGGGGTACAGCACTGCAGACGTGGAGGTGGTTCAGGCCCTCAGGGCTGCCGTCCAAAAGGAGGCGGAGTTTGGTATCGACAGACTGGAGCTGTGCAGGAGCTTCAGTCACCTGGAACAGGTGGAGCAAGGCAGGACCAGGACACTGCAGCAGTACATACAGGTACGCTTAACACTACAGCCGTACGTACAGGTACACCTAACGCTACAGCCGTACGTACAGGTACACCTAACACTACAGCGGTACGTACAGGTACACCTAACGCTACAGCGGTACGTACAGGTACAACTAACACTACAGCGGTACATACAGGTACACCTAACACTACAGCGGTACATACAGGTACACCTAACACTACAGCGGTACGTACAGGTACACCTAACACTACAGGGGTACGTACAGGTACTACTAACACTACAGCGGTACGTACAGGTACACCTAACGCTACAGCGGTACGTACAGGTACGACTAACACTACAGCGGTACGCACAGGTACACCTAACGCTACAGGGGTACGTACAGGTACTACTAACACTACAGCGGTACGTACAGGTACAACTAATGCTACAGCGGTACGCACAGGTACAACTAACACTACAGCGGTACGCACAGGTACAACTAACACTACAGCGGTACGTACAGGTACTACTAACACTACAGCGGTACGTACAGGTACACCTAACGCTACAGCGGTACGTACAGGTACAACTAACACTACAGCGGTACGCACAGGTACGCTTAACACTACAGCCGTACGTACAGGTACACCTAACACTACAGCGGTACGCACAGGTACAACTAACACTACAGGGGTACGTACAGGTACTACTAACACTACAGCGGTACGCACAGGTACAACTAACACTACAGCGGTACGTACAGGTACACCTAACACTACAGCGGTACGTACAGGTACACCTAACACTACAGCGGTACGTACAGGTACACCTAACACTACAGCGGTACATACAGGTACACCTAACTACAGCGGTACGTACAGGTACACCTAACACTACAGCGGTACGTACAGGTACACCTAACACTACAGCGGTACGTTCAGGTACGACTAACGCTACAGCGGTACGTACAGGTACAACTAACGCTACAGCGGTACGCACAGGTACGCTTAACACTACAGCGGTACGTACAGGTACGACTAACACTACAGCGGTACGTACAGGTACGCTTAACACTACAGCGGTACATACAGGTACACCTAACACTACAGCGGTACGTACAGGTACACCTAACACTACAGCGGTACGTACAGGTACACCTAACACTACAGCGGTACGTTCAGGTACGACTAACACTACAGCGGTACATACAGGTACACCTAACACTACAGCGGTACGTACAGGTACACCTAACACTACAGCGGTACATACAGGTACACCTAACACTACAGCGGTACGTACAGGTACACCTAACACTACAGGGGTACGTACAGGTACGACTAACACTACAGCGGTACGCACAGGTACACCTAACGCTACAGGGGTACGTACAGGTACTACTAACACTACAGCGGTACGTACAGGTACACCTAACGCTACAGCGGTACGTACAGGTACAACTAACACTACAGCGGTACGTACAGGTACACCTAACGCTACAGGGGTACGTACAGGTACTACTAACACTACAGCGGTATGTACAGGTACACCTAACGCTACAGCGGTACGTACAGGTACAACTAACACTACAGCGGTACGTACAGGTACTACTAACACTACAGCGGTACGTACAGGTACACCTAACACTACAGCGGTACGTACAGGTACACCTAACACTACAGCGGTACGTACAGGTACACCTAACACTACAGCGGTACGTTCAGGTACGACTAACGCTACAGCGGTACGTACAGGTACAACTAACGCTACAGCGGTACGCACAGGTACGCTTAACGCTACAGCGGTACGTACAGGTACGACTAACACTACAGCGGTACGTACAGGTACGACTAACACTACAGCGGTACGTACAGGTACACCTAACACTACAGCGGTACGTACAGGTACACCTAACACTACAGCGGTACGTTCAGGTACGACTAACGCTACAGCGGTACGTACAGGTACAACTAACACTACAGCGGTACGCACAGGTACGCTTAACACTACAGCCGTACGTACAGGTACACCTAACACTACAGCGGTACGTACAGGTACGCCTAACACTACAGCGGTACGTACAGGTACGCCTAACACTACAGCGGTACGTACAGGTACACCTAACACTACAGCGGTACGTACAGGTACACCTAACACTACAGCGGTACGTACAGGTACACCTAACACTACAGCGGTACGTACAGGTACACCTAACACTACAGCGGTACGTACAGGTACAACTAACACTACAGCGGTACGCACAGGTACACCTAACACTACAGCGGTACGTACAGGTACAACTAACACTACAGCGGTACGTACAGGTACACCTAACACTACAGCGGTACGTACAGGTACAACTAACACTACAGCGGTACGTACAGGTACACCTAACACTACAGCGGTACGTACAGGTACACCTAACACTACAGCGGTACGTACAGGTGACTCCACATTAACTGACCACCAGGTGTGTTTCTTGTAGGATCTGATTGATGCTGAGGAGGTTCTGGAGGTGGGAGCTCTCTCCCCGCGGTTGGTATTCGCGGACTCTGGCGCCCCCTGGCTGCTGCAGAGCCCGACGCAGGTGTGTGAGGAGCTGGTTCAGGCTTTCTCCATCCCAGAGTCCCTGAAACGCAGCCTGGCACTCGGCAACCCTCGGCCGGGCCCCCACGGACCCCCTGCGGCCAAGAGACCCAGACGGGACGTGAAGACAGTCTCTATGGAATCTGCTGCCTTGGGGACTTCCTCTGAGTCTACCACGAAGACGGAGGCCGTCATACCTGGGACGGTTGCCATGGAGCCACATGCTTCTGTGGTGTCGTCAGTTACACCTGGGACAGCTACCGAGAGAGAGACGGAGTCTGCTGCTGCGGAAACTGCTCCACCCGGGACAGTTACCACAACACCTGGTGGGGTCGATGCCATGGAGACTGCCGCTGCCAAATCTGCTGCCACGGAAGGCGTTGCGGCACTGGGGGAATGCAGTGCTGAAAAAGAGGGTGGGGCTAAACGTCCTCCGGAGGACATGCCCACCTCAGGCACAGCAGATGCAGAGCACGGCGGTGAAGCAGCAGCTGCTACAGTGACTGACAGCTCAGTTCGGAAGGGAACCGCAGCACCAGGTGCAGGTGAGTAATGGTGTCTCCGACAGGTGAGCGCTAACTGGTTGCTGTTTCTGTACTAGAGCCCACCGCTCTGCCCACCGCTCTGCCCACCGCTCTGCCCACCACTCTGCCCACCGCTCTGCCCACCTGATCCAACTAAGAGCAACCCCAGCTCATTCTCAGACTGAGAAATGTACAGGGCAGAGAACCCAGGCTTGAGAAACCCTGAGCTACAGTAGACGGCCTAGTTAGCGAGTGAGCCAGGCTGCCTCTGTCTGTCTTCCCGGTCTCAGGGACACCCACCGGGACTCCCACCGGGACTCCCACCGGGACACCCACCGGGACTCCCACCGGGACTCCCACCGGGACACCCACCGGGACACCCACCGGGACTCCCACCGGGACACCCACCGGGACACCCACCGGGACACCCACCGTGACACCCACCGGGACACCCACAGGGACACCCACCGGGTCTCCACTGGTGGTGTCCTGTCCAGGCAGTCTCGTGGCGGTGTGCTGTACCTGCACTGTGTGTGTGTTTGTGTTCTAAGGCCTCTCTTCGTTTGTGCTGCAGGTGAGGAGGGGGATGTCCGGAGCCCAGAGGAGGAGGAGTAAGTGTAGTTTCACATCACAGTTATTAACACACTATTAACACGGTTTAATCCTGAACACCTACACTGTAACAAAGAGCCCGGTGGTGAACCGGGAGTATTCCGCTCGAGCTCAGCGTTCAGTCCACCAGACAGTAAACCAGCCCCCTGTGACTGATCCGTACCCAACAGCGTGTACCAGCTGGGACTGGATCGGGCATGTGCTGGACGAGGTTCTGGATGTAGCCACATCAGTGTTCAGACACTCCTCCATCAGAGAACTGGTCAGGTGGTCCAGATGTGGTGGTCTTCCCTGGCACAGTTCCGAGGAGAATTCCCTGTAGACTGGGATTGTATCCACTGCTGGTAGACCCGTATGACCGTACGCTTCCATACACCTGCAGATTCAGCTACTTCCTTCACACTATGGTCTTTGGCCACGCCCACATGCAGTCCCTCCTTTTAGCCAATCATTAACATCTGCTCTGGAGCCATTTTCCACACATGGAACGAGACATTCCCTGCCCTGTAGCACCTCTTCCCAATCTATGGATCCCATCACTCACACCCCGCAGGGGTTTATAGATCCATCATCCTCATGCAGCGCCATCTGCAGGGGCCTGAAGGGACTACCACCTTAAACACGGAAGGGGGACAGCCTTGAATGGACTCCTTCGGACTGCATAGGCAAATCCAGAATTGATTATTGAAATGATTATTATTATAAGATTACAGTTTCTATTATTATTAATCGTATTATTATTATTATTATTATTATTATTAATCGTATTATTATTTTTATTAATCGTATTATTATTTTTATTAATCGTATTATTATTATTATTATTATTATTATTGATCGTATTATTATTTTTATTGTATTATTATTTTTATTATTATTATTATTATTATTATTATTGATCGTATTATTATTTTTATTGTATTATTATTTTTATTAATCGTATTATTATTTTTATTAATCGTATTATTATTTTTATTATTATTATTTTTATTGTATTATTATTATTATTATTATTATTTTATTAATCATATTATCAGTATTTTTATTAATCGTATTATTGTTATTATTATTAGTATTATTACTCGTATTATTATTTTTATTAATTGTATTATTATTATTATTATTATTTTATTAATCATATGAGTATTTTTATTAATTGTATTATTGTTATTATTATTATTATTATTATTATTGTTATTAATCATATTATTTTTACTATGAATCTTATTATTTTTACTATTAATATTATTTTTTATCAATTGTATTATTATTAAATTATTTTATTAGTCATATCAGTATTTTTATTAATCTTCTTATTATTATTATTAGTCGTATTATTATTATTGTTATTATTATTATTATTATTATTAATATTAGCCGTAGTATTATTATTATTTTATTATTATTATTATTATTGTTATTATTATTGTTGTTAATATTATTATTATTATTTTATTAATCATATTATCTGTATTTTTATTAATCTTATTATTATTATTAATCGTATTTTCATTATTAGCAACCTGGTGTATTATTTTACACAGAATCATGAATAAATATGATGTTCTATGAGGACTGATCATCTCCCTCCTCTCTTGGTCTCTCAGTGCGCTGAGCTTTGTGGCTCGGCCGTGGCGCATCGTGGACGGCTCTCTGAACAAGCCGGTGTGCAAGGGCATGCTGGAGGCCTTGCTGTTGCACATCATGACCAACCCAGCCATACCGGAGCCGGCACTGCTGCAGCACTACACTGGAGTCCTGCAGCCTGTGATCGTCCTTGATCTGCTACAGGTAACCCACCTGGCCAGAGCACTCTAGCTCACCTGATAAACCTGATCCATACCTGCACATAGGCTGGAGCTCCTCACCTGAAAAAACCCCACCCCAAACTCTCACCCACCTGCCCAACCCAGTCAGCTCAGGTGTGTGCTACTTCACCTGGGGAGCCCAGTCAGCTGCTGTTCACCTGAGAACCCAGTCAGCTCAGGTGTGTGCTACTTCACCTGGGGAGCCCAGTCAGTTGGTGTTCACCTGAGAACCCAATCAGCTCAGGTGTGTGCTACTTCACCTGGCGAGCCCAGTCAGCTGGTGTTCACCTGAGAACCCAGTCAGCTGGTGTTCACCTGAGAACCCAATCAGCCCAGGTAATGTGCTACTTCACCTGAGAACCCAGTCAGCTGGTGTTCACCTGAGAACCCAGTCAGCCCAGGTAATGTGCTACTTCACCTGAGAACCCAGTCAGCTGGTGTTCACCTGAGAACCCAATCAGCTCAGGTAATGTGCTACTTCACCTGGCGAGCCCAGTCAGCTGGTGTTCACCTGAGAACCCAATCAGCTCAGGTAATGTGCTACTTCACCTGAGGACCCAGTCAGCTGGTGTTCACCTGAGAACCCAGTCAGCTCAGGTAATGTGCTACTTCACCTGGGGAGCCCAGTCAGCTGCTGTTCACCTGAGAACCCAGTCAGCTCAGGTATGTGCTACTTCACCTGGCGAGCCCAGTCAGCTGGTGTTCACCTTAGAACCCATTCAGCTCAGGTATGTGCTACTTCACCTGAGAACCCAGTCAGCTGGTGTTCACCTGAGAACCCAGTCCGCTGCTGTTCACCTGAGAACCCAGTCAGTTGGTGTTCACCTGAGAACCCAATCAGCTCAGGTGTGTGCTACTTCACCTGGGGAGCCCAGTCAGCTGGTGTTCACCTGAGAACCCAGTCAGCCCAGGTAATGTGCTACTTCACCTGGGGAGCTCAGTCAGCTGGTGTTCACCTTAGAACCCAGTGGCCTGGTGTTCACCTGAGAACCCAGTCAGCCCGGGTAATGTGCTACTTCACCTGAGAACCCAGTCAGCTCAGGTAATGTGCTACTTCACCTGAGAACCCAGTCAGCTCAGGTGTGTGCTACTTCACCTGGGGAGCCCAGTCAGCTGCTGTTCACCTGCCCAACCCAGTCAGCTCAGGTGTATGCTACTTCATCTGAGAACCCAATCAGCTCAGGTATGTGCTACTTCACCTGGGGAGCTCAGTCAGCTGGTGTTCACCTGAGAACCCAGTCAGCTCAGGTAATGTGCTACTTCACCTGGGGAGCTCAGTCAGCTGGTGTTCACCTGAGAACCCAGTCAGCTCAGGTAATGTGCTACTTCACCTGTGGAGCTCAGTCAGCTGGTGTTCACCCGAGGACCCAGTCGCCCGGGGTTCACCCTCACCAACCCACCACCACTTACCTGCCAGGCGTTCAGAGGTTCTAGTGTTCTAAGAAACGGTTCCCCAGACGTTCTAACTGTGCCCATGTGCGTTTCAGGTTCTGATGGAGCTGGGATGTGTGAGAAAGCGCTTCACGCTGAAACGAGCCAGATCAGCCCTGTTCAGCCGGCCCAGCGTCCCCGAGATCAGAGACCAGGGCCAGTTCAGCGTCGCCGAGGACGTGGTGGCCTTTTACGAGCCCACGGTGGACTGCAGCCTCAGGCTGGCCCAGATGTTCCCCCACGAAAGCAACTGGAACAAATGGGTGCAGCTCTGCGTGCGCTGAGCGGGCCGGAGCGGGTTCTGCCCGTGGTTTGTTTGTTTGTTTGTTTGTTTGTTTGTTTGTTTGTTTGTTTGTTTGTTGTTTGATCTTTTGAGTTGACTGTGGAAGCTCCTGGCTAAGCCTAATAAAGACTAGTTTGGTTATCCTGGTGTGGATGGTAATGATACGCAGCAGCAGCGTTCTAGAGTCATTATCTCCAGTTTAATAAATTACTGCACAAACAGCACACCCACACACCCAACACCCAGAACCGCACACACGTCTGTCTCCCATCGGAGGAGGTACAGCTTATGGCTCCGCTGGGACACCGTTACAGTACATGATTGAATTTGTATGAACACAATTCAGAGCGGCTCCGGTCGGTCCGGTTACCGCACCTTACATCACCAAACACTCATTCATCCCATCCTCCGCTCTCCTGTACAAAAATAGCTAATGGATCATTCCAGGCAGCTCAGAAGCGCCCGTGTGAAGGCAGGCAGGTCCAGGACAGGTGTGCTCGCTCCTCCGCCAGCCCTCAGGTTGTTTAGTCCACCAGTGGGTGAGCGTGCTGGGCCGTGCCTGTGTATTGCTGTTACGCTTCGTTAGCCCTTAGTGCTGCGTGTGGCATTAGGCTGTGCGTATTTAACCGTTAGCATTAATGTTTAAATATACAGCACCGTCAACACCCATGCAGCCCACTGAACACTGAGCCTTCACCACCAGTGAGTCACTGGAGCCGTATAACAGAAACTCCCCCACTAACCCGGACCACCGCAGTCAGGCCCGGATCTGGAGCTGAGTTGGTCCTAACCCCTGACCTCAGGATCAACCCCAGCGTCTGTTTGAGTCCAGCCAAGGTTTATTTGCAACAGGTGCAGCAACTTTGAGAGTCCGGGTCCAATCCCCCCAGGAGAAGCCCCCTCCAGGCACGAGGAGGAACCTGTAGAGTTCATGCCTCAGGTAGCAATCCAGACTTTGAGGAGTGGGTGGTCTCTCCAGTCGTTTACAGCCCCTAGGTCGTTTACTCTGATTCCAGGTTCCCCGATCTACAGAAGTGCTCCAGCGTTCCATCTCCATTTTGGAGATCCTGTCCGACAGCAGCTTCCCAAACCGATCAGACCCCATGCCTTGATGTGCTGGTGGTCCACCGGTTGACGACCGAACCGACCCACCGAGCCGTATAGTCGACAGGAACGTGGAGGTGCCCTGTGATGCCTGGCACCAGCGTTTAGCCCCTCCCACTGGAGGAACATCAGACCACGCCCACTTGTCTGTTTTGTAAGACCTGCTCCTGGAATTCTTGGCGGGGGGGAATCTTGTCGGAGCTCGGTTCAGGAGTCTCGGCAGTACGGCCCCTGTGTGTCTGATGTGTCTGATGTTCAGATAATCCAGTGACGAGCCTGTGGTTCTGGAGTTCATAGCGACGGTGCGGTTCTGAGGTACACCTAGTCTTAGCAGCAGTACAGGTCGGGTAGCTGGGCTCTCCCTGCGGCCCCACCCCCGGCGCATCAGGAGGCGGAGCTGCTGAGGTTCAGCTACAGTGCTGGACGTCTTTAGTGCAGTGTCCTGTTTACGACTAACCATCCCCAGACTGACGCTCACTACGGCACGCTGGCTCCACCTGACTGCAGATGGAGGTACTGGATCTACCACGGTTTAATAATCGGTTTGCTGGATAATTTAACAAGCCCATATTCCACAGTCAGATCCCAAAACTGGGAATGGCGAAGTCCACATGGCCGTCATCCACCCTCTCCGTATCCTTTACTGAACCACTGTAGGCTGAATGGGTGGAGCTAAACTGAGGTAGGCTGAATAGGTGGAGTTATGCTGAATGGGTGGAGTTAAACTACGGTAGGCTGAATGGGTGGGGTTAAACTGGTAGGCTGAATGAGTGGGGTTAAGCTGCGGTAGGCTAAATGGGTGGAGTTAAGCTGAATGGGTGGAGTTAAACTGTGGTAGGCTGAATGGGTGGAGTTAAACTGGTAGGCTGAATGGGTGGAGCTAAACCGCTATATGCTGAATGGGTGGAGCTAAAGTGTTTATGTTTTGTTTATGTCTTTGATATACAGAGTATGAAGCTACTAAATATCTTTTGGTTTAAAAATATGAAAATTAAAAAATTCCTAATTATCCCAAACAGTGCTAATAATTCCAGCCCTGTCTGTAAACACCAGGGCAGCTGGATTTCCTGGAACATGGGCTCCTTAAACATCTGGACAAACGAGAACTACTGTGTTGTGGAATATCTCACCATTGTGCTATAGTTTTCATATCTGTTTACAGATGATTGTATCCGTCTCCAGCTGTTAGTATGTTTGTATCCGTCTCCAGCTGTTAGTGTCTGTTTGTATCCGTCTCCAGCTGTTAGTATCTGTTTGTATCCGTCTCCAGCTGTTAGTATGTTTGTATCCGTCTCCAGCTGTTAGTATGTGTTTGTATCCGTCTCCAGCTGTTAGTGTCTGTTTATATCCGTCTCCAGATGTTAGTATCTGTTTGTATCCGTCTCCAGATGTTAGTATCTGTTTGTATCCGTCTCCAGCTGTTAGTATCTGTTTGTATCCGTCTCCAGCTGTTAGTATCTGTTTGTATCCGTCTCCAGCTGTTAGTGTCTGTTTGTATCCGTCTCCAGCTGTTAGTATCTGTTTGTATCCGTCTCCAGCTGTTAGTATCTGTTTGTATCCGTCTCCAGCTGTTAGTATCTGTTTGTATCCGTCTCCAGCTGTTAGTATCTGTTTGTATCCGTCTCCAGCTGTTAGTATCTGTTTGTATCCGTCTCCAGCTGTTAGTATCTGTTTGTATCCGTCTCCAGATGTTAGTATCTGTTTGTATCCGTCTCCAGCTGTTAGTATCTGTTTGTATCCGTCTCCAGCTGTTAGTATCTGTTTGTATCCGTCTCCAGCTTGATCTGACTGTATTTATCCGTCTCCAGCTGTTAGTATCTGTTTGTATCCGTCTCCAGCTGTTAGTGTCTGTTTGTATCCGTCTCCAGCTGTTAGTATCTGTTTGTATCCGTCTCCAGCTGTTAGTATCTGTTTGTATCCGTCTCCAGCTGTTAGTATCTGTTTGTATCCGTCTCCAGCTGTTAGTATCTGTTTGTATCCGTCTCCAGCTGTTAGTGTCTGTTTGTATCCGTCTCCAGCTGTTAGTGTCTGTTTGTATCCGTCTCCAGCTGTTAGTATCTGTTTGTATCCGTCTCCAGCTGTTAGTGTCTGTTTGTATCCGTCTCCAGATGTTAGTATCTGTTTGTATCCGTCTCCAGCTGTTAGTGTCTGTTTGTATCCGTCTCCAGATGTTAGTGTCTGTTTGTATCCGTCTCCAGCTGTTAGTATGTTTGTATCCGTCTCCAGCTGTTAGTGTCTGTTTGTATCCGTCTCCAGCTGTTAGTATGTTTGTATCCGTCTCCAGCTGTTAGTATGTTTGTATCCGTCTCCAGCTGTTAGTGTCTGTTTGTATCCGTCTCCAGCTGTTAGTATGTTTGTATCCGTCTCCAGCTGTTAGTGTCTGTTTGTATCCGTCTCCAGCTGTTAGTATCTGTTTGTATCCGTCTCCAGCTGTTAGTGTCTGTTTGTATCCGTCTCCAGATGTTAGTATCTGTTTGTATCCGTCTCCAGCTGTTAGTATCTGTTTGTATCCGTCTCCAGATGTTAGTATCTGTTTGTATCCGTCTCCAGCTGTTAGTGTCTGTTTGTATCCGTCTCCAGCTGTTAGTGTCTGTTTGTATCCGTCTCCAGATGTTAGTATCTGTTTGTAACCGTCTCCAGCTGTTAGTATCTGTTTGTATCCGTCTCCAGCTGTTAGTATCTGTTTGTATCCGTCTCCAGCTGTTAGTATGTTTGTATCCGTCTCCAGCTGTTAGTATCTGTTTGTATCCGTCTCCAGCTGTTAGTATCTGTTTGTATCCGTCTCCAGCTGTTACCTCTGTTTGTATCCGTCTCCAGCTGTTAGTTGTCTGTTTGTATCCGTCTCCAGCTGTTAGTGTCCTGTTTTGTATCCGTCTCCCAGCTGTTAGTATCTGTTTGTATCCGTCGAGCTCCAGATGTTATAGTTTATTCTACGATGTTTGTATCAGTCTCCAGCTGTTAGTGTCTGTTTGTATCCGTCTCCAGATTTAGTATCTGTTTGTATCCGTCTCCAGCTGTTAGTGTCCTGTTTGTATCCGTTCTCCAGCTGTTAGTAATCTGTTTTGTATCCGTCTCCAGCTGTTAGTGTCTGTTTGTATCCCTGTCTCGACAGGCTTTTGAGTATCTGTTTGTATCCGATCTCAGCTGTGTAGGTATCTGTTTTGTATCCGTCTCCAGCTGTTAGTGTCTGTTTTGTATCCGTCTCCAGCTGTTAGTGTCTGTTTTTTGTATCCGTCTCTCCAAGCTGTTAGTGTCTGTTTGTATCCGTCTCCAGCTGGTTAGTGTCTGTTTAGTATCCGTCCGTCCAGCTGTTAGTGTCTGTTTGTTATCCGTCTCCAGCCTGTTAGTGTATCCTGTTTGTATCCGTCTCCAGCTGTTAGTATCTGTTTTGTATCCGTCTCCAGCTGTTAGTGTCTGTTTGTATCCGTCTCCAGCTGTTAGTAGTCCGTGTTTGTATCCGTCTCCAGCTGTTAGTGGTCTGTTTGTATCCCGTTACTCCAGCGTTAGTTGAAACGATCTGTGTGTATCCGTAATTGTTCGTTTGACAAAGCTCCAGCTTTAGTATCCGTTTTGTATCCGTTCTCCAAGCTTGTTAGCTTGTCCGTTTGTATCCGTTTCCAGCTGTTAGTCTGTTTGTATCCGTCTCCAGCTGTTTAGTGTCTGTTTGTATGTCATCCAGCTGTTCAGTGTACTGTTGTATCCGTCTCCAGCTAGGTCAGTGTATCTGTGTTTGTATCCGTCTCCAGCTGTTAGTGTCTGTTTGTATCCGTCTCCAGCTGTTAGTGTATGTTGTTTGTATCCGTCTCCAGCTGTTAGTATCTGCTTTGTATCCGTCTCCAGCTGTTAGCTGTTTGGATCCGTCTGTTTTAGTATCCGTCCGTCTCCAACTACTGTTGTAGTAATCTATCTTTGTAAACCGTCTCCAGCTGTTAGTATCTGTTTGTATCCGTCTCCCAGCTGTTAGTGTCTGTTTGTATCCGTCTTCCAGCTGTTAGTGTCTGTTTGTATCCGTCTCCAACTGTTAGTGTCTGTTTGTAACCGTCTCCAGCTGTTAGTGTCTGTTTGTATCCGTCTCCAGCTGTTAGTGTCTGTTTGTATCCGTCTCCAGCTGTTAGTATCTGTTTGTATATGTCTCCAGCTGTTAGTATCTGTTTGTATCCGTCTCCAGCTGTTAGTGTCTGTTTGTATCCGTCTCCAGCTGTTAGTGTCTGTTTGTATCCGTCTCCAGCTGTTTCCAGCTGCTGGCGGTGTTGTAAACCTGCGGTACAGAATGGGTGGAGCCCTGTTGATCTGTGCTTAGCCCTTTCGGTGAGGTTGTGCACCAGGTTGGTCCCAGTGTGACGGTACGTATGTCATTATCTGGAAACGAAGGAGCTGCTGTGTGATTGGCTGGAGGAGGTAGTTCCTCCGCTGAGCTGGGAGAATCCGCTGTGGCAGGACTCCAGACTGGTCATTGATCCCCTACGCACAAACACATCTGTATATTAGCTCATCATCCTGACGGGGTCTGGCGCTTTACAGGTGGTGTGTGCTGGTCTGGATAATGGAAGGACTGAATTGAGGAACGTAAATATTCCAAACCTTTTTGGAGAATTCCTGCTGGGATATTTATCATGGAATAAACATGCAAGTGTGATTTAAAGGTAACTCACCTGAAGTCATGAGAAGCCAGCAGCTCAGTGTAGTACATGAGCTTGCAGGTGTGGGCGGGGCCTGGGAGTGATGGATTAACATCGTCTGCCCTGTTATGGGTGGGGCCACAGGCTTTCCACTGCAGTATGTACAGGCCAGGCCATCGGGTGATGTGGGAACCCTAGGAGATAGTCCAGTGGCACATCATCACGCTTCGAGTCTAACCCAAACCAAGTCCAACCATCACGCGGTACCCATATCGTCTCCCTGCAGGTGAGTGGGTATGTACCTGTATCCTCTCCCTGCAGGTGAGTGGGTATGTACCTGTATCCTCTCCCTGCAGGTGAGTGGGTATGTACCTGTATCCTCTCCCTGCAGGTGAGTGGGTATGTACCTGTATCCTCTCCCTGCAGGTGAGTGGGTATGTACCTGTATCCTCTCTCCCTGCAGGTAAGTGGGTATGTATCTGTATACTCTCCCTGCAGGTGAGTGGGTATGTACCTGTATCCTCTCCCTGCAGGTGAGTGGGTATGTACCTGTATCCTCTCTCCCTGCAGGTGAGTGGGTATGTACCTGTATCCTCTCCCTGCAGGTGAGTGGGTATGTACCTGTATCCTCTCCCTGCAGGTGAGTGGGTATGTACCTGTATCCTCTCTCCCTGCAGGTGAGTGGGTATGTACCTGTATCCTCTCTCTGCAGGTGAGTGGGTATGTTTCTTATCCTCTCCCTGCAGGTGAGTGGGTATGTACCTGTATCCTCTCACTCCCTGCAACAAAGTACATGGGTACCTGTATCCTCTCCCTGCAGGTGAGTGGGTATGTACCTGTATACTCTCTCCCTGCAGGTGAGTGGGTATGTACCTGTATCCTCTCCCTGCAGGTGAGTGGGTATGTACCTGTATCCTCTCTCCCTGCAGGTGAGTGACCTATCCTCTCCCTACCTTGTATCCTCTCTCCCTGCAGGTAAGTGGGTATGTACCTGTATCCTCTCTCTGCAGGTGAGTGGGTATGTACCTTTATCCTCTCCCTGCAGGTGAGTTGGTGTACCTGTATTCTCTCCCTGCAGGTGGGTCCTCAGGTGATGCAGGAGTATGTACCTGTATATCTCCTCTCTGCAGGTGGTGGGTGATGTACCTGTGAGTGAGTGGGTATGTACCTTTATCCTCTCCCTGCAGGTGAGTTGGTGTACCTGTATTCTGGTCCTCAGGTGAGTGGGTATGTATCGGTATACTCTCTCCCTGCAGGTGAGTTGGTGTACCTGTATACTCTCCCTGCAGGTGAGTGGGTATGTATCTGTATCCTCTCCCTGCAGGTGAGTGGGTATGTACCTGTATCCTCTCCCTGCAGGTGAGTGGGTATGTACCTGTATCCTCTCCCTGCAGGTGAGTTGGTGTACCTGTATTCTGGTCCTCAGGTGAGTGGGTATGTACCTGTATACTCTCTCCCTGCAGGTAAGTTGGTGTACCTGTATTCTGGTCCTCAGGTGAGTTGGTATGTACCTGTATACTCTCCCTGCAGGTGAGTGGGTATGTACCTGTATGCTCTCTCCCTCTCTGCAGGTAAGAGGCGACTCCACCATGCTGTAGTCTACTCCTAAAGTCCAGCTCCTCCCGATCAGCTGCACGTTGTTGAGCTCGGGCAGTGCCGCAGGGCTGTCCTTCCTCGGAGGCTGTGGGGTCCTTTTGGAGTGGTAGATGTTGAACACCATGTCGCCTCTCAGGATGTCAAAGTCCCACGTGATTACCGAGGACTCCTCCACAACCTCGATCATCACCTGCAGGGTGTTCAAAGGCGGTCAGTGAAGCAGGTTACTTCCACGTGCCAATTACTCAGAGCCCCTTCAGCCTTCATATCAGACCTCCAGGAGCTAAGTAGAGCTAGGTATGGCACGAGGACCTCAGCAGGTCAGGTGATTATCAGTGGCTACGTCTGGAGCTCAGGGCCTCTGATTTGGGCTGAAGAGGTCCAGAGTGTCCCCACAGTCTCTGACTCGTATATACAGCTGCCAGATAAAACCATTTCAGTCATCTGTTTCTATAGTTACCCCACACGGTACCCCTTTAAACCCCTCTCTGATTCCACAGTTACCTGAACAGGTGTGTTCCTCTTGAGGTAACTATGGAGTGGTCCACTCAGAAAGGGTCGACTCCATAGTTGCTTCATAGGAAACCCATCTAAAGGCTATCTCTGATTGGCCAGAGCTGCTGTCAGTCTGGCTGTACGATAGGTCAGTTCTGGTGTTACCTCATGAGGTGCCTCTTTGAAGACCTGAGCTGATTGGTAGATGGTATCGGCCCACAGGCGGATGTGGTCAGCATTCTCCAGCTCCGCCTCCGTCTGGTAGTACGACTTTGGCACCTGGCCTCCTTCTGGCACCTCACACTGAGAGGGCAAAGACTCAGATGAATGATGAACGAATGAAAACGAGTAACTGTTGTTGTACAAATACGTTTTTACCAATATACACTCATCATCTAAAGAACAGCTGCACCCAGGAGGAGGTGTGGGAGTGCGGTGGTGTTGGGAAGGAAGATAAAGGTGACCAGGATCAATAACTGATGATAAATTTAGACTGATATGATCAATATTTATTGAGCTACACATACAGAAGTCTGTCTCTCAGTATGGCGTCGGGCCGCCGTGTTCGCTAACCCAACACGCCAGACGTCTCGGTATGGAGCTGTAGAGGTTCCTGATGGAGTCCTGTGATAATCCATCCCATGCAGCTTGAACATCCTCACACAGTTCCTGCAGATGGTGCGGTAGGGGTGGAGGGACACCAGGTCTTCTGGACGTGTGCCAACACACCGTTCATCTTGGTGCTGACCACGGTGCCTCCACACACGGATTCGTTGGGCGTCTCCACCAAGACTAAAGCGGGACTTGTCACTGAAGATGACCCGCTGCCATTCTGAGTCACTCCATGACAGTCTGGTACGACACCACTGCAGTCTTTGGTGACGGTGACGTGGTGTTAAGGACAGGCGTGGTAACGGTCTGTGTGCATGTAGTCCTGCGTGGTGCAGCCGTCTGCCCATGGTGCTGCACTAACAGGAGGACTCATGGAGGACACCACTGCTCGTGGTGTTGGGTCAGTCAGGTACAGAGATAAGCCTGTCCTTGTGTACATCACGTGTGCGGCCTACCCACCAGGTTTCAGCCCTGCCAGTTGATTCCCTCTGGGTGCAGCTGTTTCTATTTCACTGCTGTGTAAAGCAGCTTGACTGGAGGGAGGTGAGCTGACAGTACCAGGCAGTCTCCGCCCAGGAAGTCCGGGATGATTTCAGCGTGGATGTAGTCCACCAGCCCTCCTGGGCCCAGGTAGTTTGAGCCGCTGTACACCAGGAACTTCTGACGAGTGTTCTCATGAATGAACGGACTCACCTGCACAGAGAGACAGGAAGTTGTCAAGTTCAAGTGTCAAGTTTATTGGTGACCTGCACAACAGGTCGAGCACCTCCACTGACTATACAGGACACTCTGTAGGTGTACAGGTCCAGACTGTAGTCCATCTGTTTCTCTGTGTACTGTATTACCCTGTTCTTCAATGGTCAGGACCCCCACAGGACCCCCACAGAGCAGGTATGGTGTGGGGGGTGGATCATTCTCAGCCCTGCAGTGACACTGACGTGGTGGTGGTGTGTTAGTGTGTGTGGTGCTGGTGTGAGTGGCTTGCACTGGTGCCTGGGTAAGTTCTTCTATTGACCCATCTAATACGCTTCCCTTTGATCTAATAAACTCATAGAATGGCATCTAGGCTGGCACAAAGGCTTCAGGTAGAAGGGATGATGCCAGGTAGACAGTGGCTGATCAGTTACAGTGCTTACCAGTGTCCAGAGCACAGGGAACACTCTTGGTGCCCGGACGATCAAAAGCCTCCCCAGAGTTTCAGGGTAGTTGGCCTCCACCACCTCGATGATACGCAGCAGGGCCTTCACACCTGGCCTCCACAGGTGACGCATGTTCAGCCCTTCCAGATCCACCAGACACGTCCACGAGCTGTCACAGGAGGAATCACAAGGATTAGCTCCAGTCCACCCGTTCACCAGTAATCCACATCCCAATATGGAATTACAGCACTCATCATCAAAGAGCAGCTCCACCCAGAGGGAGGTGTGGGAGTGCGGGTGTGTTGGGAAGGAAGATAAAGGTGACCAGGATCAATACCTGGTGATAAATTTAGACTGATATGATCAATATTTATTGAGCTACACATACAGAAGTCTGTCTCTCAGTATGGCGTCGGGCCGCCGTGTTCGCTAACCCAACACGCCAGACGTCTCGGTATGGAGCTGTGGAGGTTCCTGATGGTGTCCTGTGATAATCCATCCCATGCAGCTTGAACATCCTCACACAGTTCCTGCAGATGGTGCGGTAGGGGTGGAGGTGGAGGGACACCAGGTCTTCTGGACGTGTGACTACACACCGTTCATCTCGGTGCTGACCACGGTGCCTCCACACACGGATTCGTTGGGCGTCTTCCAACAAGACAAAAGCGGGAACTCGTCACTGAAGATGACCCGCTGCTGGGGGGAGGCGGGGGGTGCATTCTGAGTCTCCCCTCCATGACAGTCTGGTCGGCGACACCACTAATGCAGTCTTTGGTGACGGTGACGTGGTGTAAGAGGACAAGTCCGTAAGGTAACGGTCTGTGTGCATGTAGTCCTGCGTGGTGCAGCCGTCTGCCGATGGTGCTGCACTAACAGGACGACTCATGGAGGACACCACTGCTCACTGGAGGTCTGTGATGGTGGTGTTGGGTCAGTCAGGTGCAGAGATAAGACCCGCCCCTGCTTACGCCGCATGTGCATGTCTCACCATGTCGCACCTACACACCACGTCTCACTCCTTTGGGTCGGCTCCGGCTCTTTTTTGATGATGACTGCATGTGCACTCACGTGATTGGCCGTCCAAATATTTTGGTGTTCTCCTCGCACCTCCTCTGACCCTCCTCGTTAATGGACAGCACCTGCAGAACAAACACAGACATGGTGTTGACAAACAAACACACCACTACAGCAGGTCCGGATATCCGGATGAGAACGTCAGTGTTCCACCATGTAAGTCCAAACAGCTGGTTCAGCACTTCCTGCTTCTCCTCTCCACCCAGATAACCCAAACACAGTCGGTGGTGTTGAGGTTCTGGACTCTGGGGTGGTCAGTCCATTGTTCTGAGAACACCAGCAGCTTCTTTGTTGGATGCTGGGGTCTCCTTTTCTCAGGGAGGAGCTTCCTGAACAGCTACACCTCCGTCCATAGTGTTGAGGTGTCTTCTCACAGTGGAAGAAGGACGGACAGGAACCCCTGTGGAGGTTCTCAGATCTGAAGCAGGAGTGGAGCTGTTTTTTTTACTGTTTCCTCTCCTGCACTTCCTGCTACTGGGCCCTCGCCTTCAGCTGTTATGGTCTGTTGGGCCTTGGTGTTGCTTTGGGTATTTCCATTTTGCCCAACCCATGCCCAGTCCCTGCTCTATTAGCCATTTTTCAGGGGGGGCCCGAGACTCACTCCCTCTGGAGCCACTTTATCCCCAATCATGGGAGGACACTTCTCAATCTCACCTGGTTTTTTTTTTTTTAGCCCCAACCACCCTCGCTGTAGCAACTCTGCTTCCCTGAACTGGATGCGCTCCCACCCTCTTTTTTAGATTCCCTCCAAGGGGGTCATCTGCCCTCCTTTTCCTTTGATCATCTCGACCCGCTGATCCTGAGCTAGCGCCATTCTGCAGGTTGACTGCTTGTCCCTCCTTTTAGTGTCCATGTCCCAGTTACCAGATCCTCAGGAGGTTTTTTTTTTTATTCCTCGCTGTTTTTTTTTTTCTTGATGAACGCCCTTCACCCGCCTGCCTGCCCAGTACCTCTTTTTCCCGGCTTATGGGGCATTCATGTCTTGAAAGACCCCCACCTACATTATAAACCACCATCCTCATGTAGAATCGTCTATGTACATGTATTACTTTTGCATCTACCAAATCATCTTTTTTTAACAGTGTTCCGTACCCCTTTGTCACCTGACTGGATAGCAGCCCCCCTTCTCTCGGCATCGTATCGTGCTGGGTTCCTCTGCAGAGCTGGCTGGGCTCTCTCAGCAATTCCTGGCCGCTCTCCCTCTAGACCCCAGTCCGACTTACAGTGTCCCCAAACACCTCAGGTCTTGCAGACTCGCGTCCCCCCCTAGAACGTACTCCCCTCGGTTTCTTACACCCTTCAGTGTTTTTTTTTCCGTCTTTTTGTAACCCCGCCCTTACGGCGGACCGTTCCACTTTGTTTCACGGGCTGACTGCAAGGTTTCTCCTCTGATGTTTTCCCATAGGTAGCAAGTCGCACATCACCAGTCAGCAGGAATTCTTTTCTTCTGGGGTTTATCATTCACTTTGCGTCTATACAGAACTCTCCACCCTTTTTTAGGTCCTTTTTTTTTTATCTTTTTTTTTCCTGGGTTGGTTAGTGGCAGCACCCTTGATCCGGCAGGATCGGCTTCACCTCCTTTTCTTCCCACATGCACACACACATGGAGTCTACACAACTGCTAGTCCTTAACACACGCTGTCCACCTCCGTCCATAGTGTTGAGGTGTCTCCTCACAGTGGAAGAAGGACGGACAGGAACCCCTGTGGAGGTTCTCAGATCTGAAGCAGGAGTGGAGCTGGATGTTCTCCTCTCTCTCCTGCAGATTCAGCTACTTCCTTCACACTATGGTCTTTGGCCACGCCCACATGCAGTCCCTCCTTTTAGCCAATCAGTAACATCTGCTCTGGAGCCATTTTCCACACATGGAACGAGACACTCCCTGCACTGTAGCACCTCTTCCCAATCTATGGATCCCGTCACTCACACCCCACAGGGGTTTATAGCTCCACCATCCTCGTGTAGCGCCATCTGCAGGAGCCTCAAGATGCTACCACCCTAAACACCCAAGGGGTCTCGTAGTTTGAACTGTGTTGTGTGTATCTCACGTGTCTGAGCAGGGCCTCCTCCCCCAGGGCTTTGACCAGTCCCTTAGTGTCCATGTATCCGAGTCTCAGGATGTACAGAGGTCTTCCCTCTCTGTCTTGATGGTGCCAGCCCCCGGCGTAGTACTCCTGCAGACAGCTAGGGGGCATCCAAGAGTCTAGAATAGAGTCCACCTACAGGAGGAGCACAACAGCGTTCAGTTAGACGTCTATACAGTGTAATACACCTGCAGACGGCTGGTCTGGGATGGGGTCCATACCGTCCCCTTTGTCACACCTGACTGGACACCTGACCAGGACCCTTCTGGAGGCATCGTATCTCCAGGTTGGCCTGGGAATAGGCAGAGCTGGCTGGGCTCTCCACTGTATTTGGCCGCTCTGCCACCTCATGTTTATAGGCAGGTGACGACTTCAGGGCTCCTGAACACTCAGATGCAACATCCTCCTGCTAGGTCACAAAACTCCTAGGGGTGCCAATAATTACGACACAGACGGCCTTCCTAAAACTGTGTAACCACGCCTTAAATGAGGAATCAGCCCACTGGAGTGAGACGGGGTGTGTAAGGTTGACATGGTGAGACACACTAATAGTTCAAGTTCCACATTCGACCGCACACCTGACTGACCCAACACCACCACTACAGACCTCCACCGAGCGGTGGTGTCCTCCATGAGTCCTCCTGTTAGTGCAGCACCATCGGCAGACGGCTGCACCACGCAGGTCTACATGCACACAGACCGTTACCACGACTGTCCTTAACACCACGTCACCGTCACCAAACACTGCAGTGGTGTCGTACCAGACTGTCATGGAGTGACTCAGAATGGCAGCTTTCCAGATCCAGATCCAACAGTGACATATGAACACGGTGCAGTGCTACTACAGACCACCAGGGGGAGCAGGACACAGACACACATAGATATACAGTGTAGTACTGCTGCAGACCGACAGGGGGTGCTGAGGGGGGGGTCTAACTCTAGAGCATGCTCACTTCAGCGTGGTAGCGTGACTGGAGGAGCCTATCATACACACTCACGGTGTACTGAGGCAAATACAGCCAACCACCTCACCTGCTGATACACCAGCCCTGTCTGTCTCCACCTCAGCCCTGTCTGTCTCCACCTCAGCCCTGTCTGTCTCCACCTCAGCCCTGTCTGTCTCCACCTCAGCCCTGTCTGTCTCCACCTCAGCCCTGTCTGTCTCCACCTCAGCCCTGTCTGTCTCCACCTCAGCCCTGTCTCTCTCTCTCTCTCTCTCTCTGTCTCCCTCTCTCTGTCTCTCTCTCTCTCTCTCTCTCTCTCTCTCTCCCTCTCTCTCTCTCTGTCTCTCTCTCTCTCTTTCTCCCTCTCTCTCTCTCTCTCTCCCTCTCTCTGTCTCTCTGTCTCTCTGTCTCTCTCTCTCTCTCTCTCTGTCTCTCTCCCTCTCTCTGTCTCTCTCTCTCTCTCTCTCTTTCTCCCTCTCTCTGTCTCTCTCTCTCTCTGTCTCTCTCTCTCTCTTTCTCTCTCTGTCTCTCTCTCCCTCTCTCTCTCTCTCTCTCTCTCTCTCTCTCTCCCTCTCTCTGTCTGTCTCTCTCTCTCTCTCTCTCTCTCTGTGTCTCTCTCTCTCTCTCTCTCTCTCTCTCTCTCACCTGAAACTCTTTCCTCCAGCTGAGTGATTGGCACAGCATGTCCCGAGCTTTCTCCAGGTTAAAGTCTCTGGCTCGTAGGAAACGCAGGATGTACTCGTCCTTCGGGATCTGAGAGGGGGACAAGGGGAAAACAGGAATGAGTAGAGGTATAAAAGAGCTACAACAGCTACTGCTACAACAGCTACTGCTACAACAGCTACAGCTACAACAGCTACAGCTACAACAGCTAGTGCTACAACAGCTACTGCTACAACAGCTACAGCTACAACAGCTAGTACTACAACAGCTACTGCTACAACAGTTAGTGTTACAACAGCTACTGCGACAACAGCTACAGCTACAACAGCTACAGCTACAACAGCTACTGCTACAACAGCTACAGCTACAACAGCTACAGCTACAACAGCTACTGCGACAACAGCTACAGCTACAACAGCTACAGCTACAACAGCTACTGCTACAACAGCTACAGCTACA
>JAMWET010002869.1:0-7500 GCA_024036415.1 Prochilodus magdalenae | reverse complement strand
AACCTTATAGACTCTAGACTCCACTCAGACTCATAACCTTATAGACTCTAGACCCCACTCAGACTCATAACCTTATAGACTCTAGACCCCACTCAGACTCATAACCTTATAGACTCTAGACCCCACTCAGACTCATAACCTTATAGACTCTACACTCCACTCAGACTCATAACCTTATAGACTCTAGACTCCACTCAGACTCATAACCTTATAGACTCTAAACTCCACTCAGACTCATAACCTTATAGACTCTAAACTCCACTCAGACTCATAACCTTATAGACCCTATAGACTCCACTCAGACTCATAACCTTATAGACTCTAAACTCCACTCAGACTCATAACCTTATAGACTCTAGACTCCACTCAGACTCATAACCTTATAGACTCTACACTCCACTCAGACTCATAACCTTATAGACTCTAAACTCCACTCAGACTCATAACCTTATAGACTCTAAACTCCACTCAGACTCATAACCTTATAGACTCTACACTCCACTCAGACTCATAACCTTATAGACTCTAAACTCCACTCAGACTCATAACCTTATAGACTCTAAACTCCACTCAGACTCATAACCTTATAGACTCTACACTCCACTCAGACTCATAACCTTATAGACTCTAAACTCCACTCAGACTCATAACCTTATAGACTCTAAACTCCACTCAGACTCATAACCTTATAGACTCTAAACTCCACTCAGACTCATAACCTTATAGACTCTAGACCCCACTCAGACTCATAACCTTATAGACTCTAAACTCCACTCAGACTCATAACCTTATAGACTCTAGACCCCACTCAGACTCATAACCTTATAGACTCTAAACTCCACTCAGACTCATAACCTTATAGACTCTACACTCCACTCAGACTCATAACCTTATAGACTCTAAACTCCACTCAGACTCATAACCTTATAGACTCTAAACTCCACTCAGACTCATAACCTTATAGACTCTACACTCCACTCAGACTCATAACCTTATAGACTCTAGACCCCACTCAGACTCATAACCTTATAGACTCTAAACTCCACTCAGACTCATAACCTTATAGACTCTACACTCCACTCAGACTCATAACCTTATAGACTCTAAACTCCACTCAGACTCATAACCTTATAGACTCTAGACTCCACTCAGACTCATAACCTTATAGACTCTAAACTCCACTCAGACTCATAAACCTTATAGACTCTAAACTCCACTCAGACTCATAACCTTATAGACTCTAGACTCCACTCAGACTCATAACCTTATAGACTCTAAACTCCACTCAGACTCATAACCTTATAGACTCTAAACTCCACTCAGACTCATAACCTTATAGACTCTAAACTCCACTCAGACTCATAACCTTATAGACTCTAAACTCCACTCAGACTCATAACCTTATAGACTCTAAACTCCACTCAGACTCATAACCTTATAGACTCTAGACTCCACTCAGACTCATAACCTTATAGACTCTAAACTCCACTCAGACTCATAACCTTATAGACTCTAAACTCCACTCAGACTCATAACCTTATAGACTCTACACTCCACTCAGACTCATAACCTTATAGACTCTAAACTCCACTCAGACTCATAACCTTATAGACTCTAAACTCCACTCAGACTCATAACCTTATAGACTCTACACTCCACTCAGACTCATAACCTTATAGACCCTAGACTCCACTCAGACTCATAACCTTATAGACTCTAAACTCCAATCAGACTCATAACCTTATAGACTCTAAACTCCACTCAGACTCATAACCTTATAGACTCTAAACTCCACTCAGACTCATAACCTTATAGACTCTAAACTCCACTCAGACTCATAACCTTATAGACTCTACACTCCACTCAGACTCATAACCTTATAGACTCTAGACTCCACTCAGACTCATAACCTTATAGACTCTAAACTCCACTCAGACTCATAACATTATAGACTCTAAACTCCACTCAGACTCATAACCTTATAGACTCACAAACTGCAAAACAGACTCATAACCTTATAGACTCTAGACTCCACTCAGACTCATAACCTTATAGACTCTAAACTCCACTCAGACTCATAACCTTATAGACTCACAAACTGCAAAACAGACTCATAACCTTATAGACTCTAAACTCCACTCAGACTCATAACCTTATAGACTCTAAACTCCACTCAGACTCATAACCTTATAGACTCAAACTGCAAAACAGACTCATAACCTTATAGACTCTAGACTCCACTCAGACTCATAACCTTATAGACTCTAGACTCCACTCAGACTCATAACCTTATAGACTCTAGACCCCACTCAGACTCATAACCTTATAGACTCTAGACTCCACTCAGACTCATAACCTTATAGACTCTAGACTCCACTCAGACTCATAACCTTATAGACTCTAGACTCCACTCAGACTCATAACCTTATAGACTCTAGACCCCACTCAGACTCATAACCTTATAGACTCTAAACTCCACTCAGACTCATAACCTTATAGACTCTAAACTCAACTCAGACTCATAACCTTATAGACTCTAAACTCCACTCAGACTCATAACCTTATAGACTCTAGACTCCACTCAGACTCATAACCTTATAGACTCTAAACTCCACTCAGACTCATAACCTTATAGACTCTAGACTCCACTCAGACTCATAACCTTATAGACTCTAGACTCCACTCAGACTCATAACCTTATAGACTCACAAACTGCAAAACAGACTCATAACCTTATAGACTCTAGACTCCACTCAGACTCATAACCTTATAGACTCTAAACTCCACTCAGACTCATAACCTTATAGACTCTAAACTCCACTCAGACTCATAACCTTATAGACTCTAAACACTCCACTCAGACTCATAACCTTATAGACTCTAAACTCCACTCAGACTCATAACCTTATAGACTCTAAACTCCACTCAGACTCATAACCTTATAGACTCTAAACTCCACTCAGACTCATAACCTTATAGACTCTAAACTCCACTCAGACTCATAACCTTATAGACTCTAAACTCCACTCAGACTCATAACCTTATAGACTCTAGACCCCACTCAGACTCATAACCTTATAGACTCTAAACTCCACTCAGACTCATAACCTTATAGACTCTAAACTCCACTCAGACTCATAACCTTATAGACTCTAAACTCCACTCAGACTCATAACCTTATAGACTCTAGACCCCACTCAGACTCATAACCTTATAGACTCTAAACTCCACTCAGACTCATAACCTTATAGACTCTACACTCCACTCAGACTCATAACCTTATAGACTGTAGACCCCACTCAGACTCATAACCTTATAGACTCTAGACTCCACTCAGACTCATAACCTTATAGACTCTAGACCCCACTCAGACTCATAACCTTATAGACTCTAGACCCCACTCAGACTCATAACCTTATAGACTCTAGACCCCACTCAGACTCATAACCTTATACTCTAGACTCCACTCAGACTCATAACCTTATAGACTCTAGACTCCACTCAGACTCATAACCTTATATACTCTAAAAAACACTCAGACTCATAACCTTATAGACTCTAAACTCCACTCAGACTCATAACCTTATAGACTCTAAACTCCACTCAGACTCATAACCTTATAGACTCTAAACTCCACTCAGACTCATAACCTTATAGACTCTAGACTCCACTCAGACTCATAACCTTATAGACTCTACACTCCACTCAGACTCATAACCTTATAGACTCTAGACCCCACTCAGACTCATAACCTTATAGACTCTAAACTCCACTCAGACTCATAACCTTATAGACTCTACACTCCACTCAGACTCATAACCTTATAGACTCTAAACTCCACTCAGACTCATAACCTTATAGACTCTAAACTCCACTCAGACTCATAACCTTATAGACTCTACACTCCACTCAGACTCATAACCTTATAGACTCTAAACTCCACTCAGACTCATAACCTTATAGACTCTAAACTCCACTCAGACTCATAACCTTATAGACTCTAAACTCCACTCAGACTCATAACCTTATAGACTCTAAACTCCACTCAGACTCATAACCTTATAGACTCTAAACTCCACTCAGACTCATAACCTTATAGACTCTAGACCCCACTCAGACTCATAACCTTATAGACTCTAAACTCCACACTCAGACTCATAACCTTATAGACTCTACACTCCACTCAGACTCATAACCTTATAGACTCTAAACTCCACTCAGACTCATAACCTTATAGACTCTAAACTCCACTCAGACTCATAACCTTATAGACTCTACACTCCACTCAGACTCATAACCTTATAGACTCTAGACTCCACTCAGACTCATAACCTCATAGACTCTAAACTCCACTCAGACTCATATCCTTATAGACTCTAAACTCCACTCAGACTCATAACCTTATAGACTCTAAACTCCACTCAGACTCATAACCTTATAGACTCTAGACTCCACTCAGACTCATAACCTTATAGACTCTAAACTCCACTCAGACTCATAACCTTATAGACTCTAAACTCCACTCAGACTCATAACCTTATAGACTCTAAACTCCACTCAGACTCATAACCTTATAGACTCTAAAACTCCACTCAGACTCATAAACCTTATAGACTCTAAACTCCACTCAGACTCATAACCTTATAGACTCTAAACTCCACTCAGACTCATAACCTTATAGACTCTAAACTCCACTCAGACTCATAACCTTATAGACTCTAAACTCCACTCAGACTCATAACCTTATAGACTCTAAACTCCACTCAGACTCATAACCTTATAGACTCTAGACTCCACTCAGACTCATAACCTTATAGACTCTAAACTCCACTCAGACTCATAACCTTATAGACTCTAGACTCCACTCAGACTCATAACCTTATAGACTCTAAACTCCACTCAGACTCATAACCTTATAGACTACATAACTCTTATAACCTTATAGACTCTAAACTCCACTCAGACTCATAACCTTATAGACTCTAGACTCCACTCAGACTCATAACCTTATAGACTCTAAACTCCACTCAGACTCATAACCTTATATAAGGTTAACCTTATAGACTCTTTTAGACTCTAAACTCCACTCAGACTCATAACCTTATAGACTCTAGACTCCACTCAGACTCATAACCTTATAGACTCTACACTCCACTCAGACTCATAACCTTTTAGACTCTAAACTCCACTCAGACTCATAACCTTATAGACTCTAGACTCCACTCAGACTCATAACCTTATAGACTCTAAACTCCACTCAGACTTATAACCTTATAGACTCTAAACTCCACTCAGACTCATAACCTTATAGACTCTAGACTCCACTCAGACTCATAACCTTATAGACTCTAAACTCCACTCAGACTCATAACCTTATAGACTCTAAACTCCACTCAGACTCATAACCTTATAGACTCTAAACTCCACTCAGACTCATAACCTTATAGACTCTAAACTCCACTCAGACTCATAACCTTATAGACTCTAAACTCCACTCAGACTCATAACCTTATAGACTCTAAACTCCACTCAGACTCATAACCTTATAGACTCTAGACTCCACTCAGACTCATAACCTTATAGACTCTAAACTCCACTCAGACTCATAACCTTATAGACTCTAAACTCCACTCAGACTCATAACCTTATAGACTCTACACTCCACTCAGACTCATAACCTTATAGACTCTAAACTCCACTCAGACTCATAACCTTATAGACTCTAAACTCCACTCAGACTCATAACCTTATAGACTCTACACTCCACTCAGACTCATAACCTTATAGACCCTAGACTCCACTCAGACTCATAACCTTATAGACTCTAAACTCCACTCAGACTCATAACATTATAGACTCTAAACTCCACTCAGACTCATAACCTTATAGACTCACAAACTGCAAAACAGACTCATAACCTTATAGACTCTAGACTCCACTCAGACTCATAACCTTATAGACTCTAAACTCCACTCAGACTCATAACCTTATAGACTCACAAACTGCAAAACAGACTCATAACCTTATAGACTCTAGACTCCACTCCGACTCATAACCTTATAGACTCTAAACTCCACTCAGACTCATAACCTTATAGACTCAAACTGCAAAACAGACTCATAACCTTATAGACTCTAGACTCCACTCAGACTCATAACCTTATAGACTCTAGACTCCACTCAGACTCATAACCTTATAGACTCTAGACCCCACTCAGACTCATAACCTTATAGACTCTAGACCCCACTCAGACTCATAACCTTATAGACTCTAAACTCCACTCAGACTCATAACCTTATAGACTCTAGACCCCACTCAGACTCATAACCTTATAGACTCTAGACCCCACTCAGACTCATAACCTTATAGACTCTAAACTCCACTCAGACTCATAACCTTATAGACTCTACACTCCACTCAGACTCATAACCTTATAGACTCTAGACTCCACTCCGACTCATAACCTTATAGACTCTAAACTCCACTCAGACTCATAACCTTATAGACTCAAACTGCAAAACAGACTCATAACCTTATAGACTCTAGACTCCACTCAGACTCATAACCTTATAGACTCTAGACTCCACTCAGACTCATAACCTTATAGACTCTAGACCCCACTCAGACTCATAACCTTATAGACTCTAGACCCCACTCAGACTCATAACCTTATAGACTCTAAACTCCACTCAGACTCATAACCTTATAGACTCTAGACCCCACTCAGACTCATAACCTTATAGACTCTAGACCCCACTCAGACTCATAACCTTATAGACTCTAAACTCCACTCAGACTCATAACCTTATAGACTCTACACTCCACTCAGACTCATAACCTTATAGACTCTAAACTCCACTCAGACTCATAACCTTATAGACTCTATACTCCACTCAGACTCATAACCTTATAGACTCTAGACCCCACTCAGACTCATAACCTTATAGACTCTAAACTCCACTCAGACTCATAACCTTATAGACTCTACACTCCACTCAGACTCATAACCTTATAGACTCTAGACTCCACTCAGACTCATAACCTTATAGACTCTAGACTCCACTCAGACTCATAACCTTATAGACTCTAAACTCCACTCAGACTCATAACCTTATAGACTCTAAACTCCACTCAGACTCATAACCTTATAGACTCTAAACTCCACTCAGACTCATAACCTTATAGACTCTAAACTCCACTCAGACTCATAACCTTATAGACTCTAAACTCCACTCAGACTCATAACCTTATAGACTCTAAACTCCACTCAGACTCATAACCTTATAGACTCTAAACTCCACTCAGACTCATAACCTTATAGACTCTAAACTCCACTCAGACTCATAACCTTATAGACTCTACACTCCACTCAGACTCATAACCTTATAGACCCTAGACTCCACTCAGACTCATAACCTTATAGACTCTAAACTCAACTCAGACTCATAACCTTATAGACTCTAAACTCCACTCAGACTCATAACCTATAGACTCTAAACT
>JAMWET010002868.1:95000-118200 GCA_024036415.1 Prochilodus magdalenae | reverse complement strand
GAGCTGGGTAAACCGAAGAACAGTAGGTTCTCTGGCACAAACCGTGATGACATCAGTGGGCATGTCAGCTGTTGAGGAAAGAGGAGGTAACAATGGCGCCACCGAGTGGTCTACTGGAGAACCTCCTCTACGTCTTCTTATCTCCAGTAGCTGATCTGTGCTGCTTCCGGGATAAATAAACACACATCAGGAATAACAGCTCGAACACTCGCAGGTATATACTCTCTGCCATCTTGGTACTACAGTTTACTACTGCTATGCAGCGCCCCCTGTTGGTGACGTATCCTTTGACGTTCTATGGTTCCAGTGAAAACACAGCCTGGCTCCCTGAATAGCACCATAGATCTAAGAAGCCTGAACAGAACCGGTTCAAGAATTGGTCAAAAAGGAATACTGAAGAACCAGCTCTGATTCTCTACAGCAGAATTCCCAGTCGCTGGCATCGTTTGGTCCCGGGCCAAAACAGCGCAGCAGTGAGCAGAAGGGAATAAGAGGCAGAACCGCGGAACGCCGCTACTGTATCAGTGACGAGACATAAAAAATGTTTGCATGAGATTAAACAGAGTGTTATTAAATATTTAGGAACAGAAAATAGGAATATAGCTGAGTCCTGTGGGCATAGCCATAATACACTGTCGAGGGTCTGTGATTTACGACTGACAGCTCAACATTCCCTGCTCGTCATACAACTGAAGCAGAACTAAACACAGCACGAGTGAAGGTGTGCGCTCTACACATACAGGTGGTGCTGAGGTACCTGCTATGTTCACTCACAGATTTTGTATGGAGAATCTTAAAGAAGGTTCTCATTAACTTACTGTAGCCGAGGAATGCTGCCTCAGTGGCCGGACAAACGAAGGAATGTCTGTCCTTAGCCAGCGATCAGTAAGCTTCTCAGTCTTGAATGGAGGGAGGGAGATACGGCAGTGTCACTGCTGAACTCAGAATCGTCCATCAAACAAAACTATCCATCCAACAGTGTCCTGCGAGGCAGCGTCCTGCGAGGCAGCGCCCTGCGCCCACTGATGAAGGATTAGAGGATGACCAACACTGCACTGTCCACCAACCAAAACTATCCATCCAATAGTGTCCTGCGCAGGGGGTTACCAAGCGTCCTGTGCTCCCTGCAGACAGGCAGCCTCCTGTGAGGCAGCATCCTGCGCCCACTGATGACAGACTAGAGTACGACCAACACTGCACTGTCCACCAGCCAAAACTATCCATCCAACAGTGTCCTGCGAGGCAGCACCCTGAGAGGCAGCGCCCTGCAAGGTAGCACTCTGCGAGGCAGCGTCCTGCAAGGCAGCACCCTGCACCCACTGATGAAGGATTAGAGGATGACCAACACTGCACTGTCCACCAACCAAAACTATCCATCCAATAGTGTCCTGCGAGACAGCGTCCTGTGAGGCAGCCTCCTGTGAGGCAGCATCCTGCGCCCACTGATGATGGACTAGAGTACGACCAACACTGCACTGTCCACCAGCCAAAACTATCCTTCCAACAGTGTCCTGCGAGGCAGCACCCTGCAAAGTAGCACCCTGCAAAGTAGCACCCTGCGCCCACTGATGAAGGGGCCAAAACTATCAATCCAAAAAAAAAAAAAAACTATCCATCCAATAGTGTCCTGCGAGACAGCGTCCTGTGAGGCAGCCTCCTGCACCCACTGATGATGGACTAGAGTACGACCAACACTGCACTGTCCACCAACCAAAACTATCCATCCAACAGTGTCCTGCGAGGCAGCGACCTGTGAGGCAGTTCCCTGCGAGGCATAGTACCTGCTCTATGGTGGCCCTGTGGGGGTCCTGACCACTGAAGAACAGGGTAACACAGTACACAGATAACAGATGGACTACCATGCAGATACGAGGAGGTGCCTCTGAAAGCGCTCGGTCCGTGTATTTTGTGTTTACATCTGAATTATGGAAACCTCTGGAGTCAGTGGAATTCCGTTCCCTGTGCGCTCCTGCCCATCATGTGTCGCTCCATGTCTGAAACACGGACACGCACCACTGACTGAAGGGTACTTCGGGACAGCAAAAGCGGTTCTACTGTGGCATGGCTCCAGAGAACTCTTTCTGCGGGGGCTTTATGATCTGCAGAAGTTCTAATGTCTTAATCATCTCCTCTCTTCCGAAATCCCACGGAGAGGCGGATGATTATATCATTGATGGAACTCTCATTATCTAAACGCTTTGGCTGGACTGTAAACACCACAGTCGTGATGTGAATACATGCACTGCCTGGATACAACTGAGCGCGAGATATTCCGGATAAAGAAGTGCAGGAGCCTCTGTCTCTCATGGCCCTTCCCCACCAACGTGGAACCGGTTCCATTCCGGTTCCACCAAAAGAAGATCAGTTTGACGAGCATGGCAGTTTGTTCCCAGCTGGAACCAAAGAGTTGGTTCCTCAGCACAAACCGTGGCGACATCTGTGGGCGTGTCAGCTGATGCAGAACGAGCAGTCAAAAATGGTGCCCCCCAGTGTTCTGCTGGAGAACCTGTTCTAGGTCTCCAGCAGCTGGTCTGTGCTGTACTCTGGACATAAACACACATCTGGAATAACCGCCCAAACACTCGCAGGTCATCTATACGCTCCGCCATCTTGGTACTACTGTATACTACCGCTATGCAGCGCCCCCTGCTGGCTGTGACGTTCCTTGGCTATAGATTGGTGCAAACACAGGCTGGTTCCCTGAATAGCACCAAGGTTCTGAGAAACCTGAACCCGGGTTCTTTTTGTCAAAAAGAGCTATCAAAGTGGAACCCTGAGGGGTGTTCATATGCAGGATTGGTGACATAAGTTTGAAGACACCACCTTATTAAGAACACACCACTTGTAATGCTGCCGTCACATGGTCATGGTACACGGGAAACAGCAAACCGGATACTCCGCTGTTCCCAGTGGAGCCTCCACAGAAAACAATCTGCCATTGTGAGCATTCCGCGTTGGAACGTTCTGACAGAAGTCCAACTTCTACCAACCGGCGATTACTAATCCTGAACGTTGGTAATCATGGTGGTCATCAAGGTTATAACATAAAACACAATTCCCAAACAAAACGGACATTTTCCCACAATTCCAGAGTCCAGGCTTAGGCCCTGACAACACGTACGCGGGTATTGTTAAAGTCACGGCTTTGTCTTCGCGCTTCATCCTTTTGGTCACATGTAGGTCTGGAACGTTGGTGTAGGCCTGGAACGCTGGTGTAGGCTTGGAACGCTGGTGTAGGTTTGGAACGCTGGTGTAGGCCTGGAACGCTGGTGTAGGCCTGGAGCGCTGGTGTAGGCCTGGAGCGCTGGTGTAGGCCTGGAACGCTGGTGTAGGCCTGGAACGCTGGTGTAGGCCTGGAACGCTGGTGTACTCCTACACTGTACTGAAGAACCGATGGGTCCGAATGCACTACGGAGGTCACTGCTATACCCAGAACCCCCACCAGGTGTCCTATGTTTAAAGTGCATGGTTTGGGGGCAGCCAGGCTTCTGATTGGCAGACACGGTTAAGGCTTTTATCGCCACCTGCTGGTTTGACTGATCCTGGCACAGTGCATCCAAATACCCCCAAACACATTCAGTGGTGTTGGGGTTCTGGACTCTGGGCTGGTCAGTCTATTGTTCTGAGAACAGCAGCAGCTTCTTTGTTGGGTATGTGTCTCCTTTTCTCAGTGAGGAGCTTCTTGAACAGCTGCACCTCAGTTGTCAGACCTCCATAGTGTTGAGAGGTGGAGATGGGGTGGATGTTCTCTGAGCTTGATGTTCTTCCCTCTCTCAACGACGGAAGCTTTAGGCTTCAACACACACGTGCTAAAATTAGAGCCGTACTTTAACCTCATTGTCATTGTTTCATTTCAACTCTCTCTCCTCCTCCTCCTCCTCCTGTCGCCATGCTTGCTGGGTTGCCAAGGCAGCAGCTGGAGCGCAGCCAGTTCCATCAGGAGATGAGTGCCTGTGTATGTGTGTTTGTTGAGAAGTTATCCCAGCTCGGCGTTTCTGTCACAACTGCCGCCAAAAAACATGTGTGTCGGAATAACAAAGTGCCACTACAGCCTCGGCCACTTACAGACAGCCGCGCGTTGTTTTAGGCGATCGTGCACTAGTGAAATCAGACGTGCTTCAGCGTTGTGTCAGTTCCAGATGATTAGAACTGGCTGCCTGGACACCCGAGTCACCTGTTGGGAACAGCAGCAGCAGAGGTGCCAACAGAGCTAATGCATCAGCTTATTCCGCCAGAGACAGTCATTCAGAATATGGAACGATAGAAGTCATATCGCCCCCTACACTTCCTGTAGTGTATTACAGTCTGTCAGAATGAGCGTGTGGGTCGTATCGCCCCCTACACTTCCTGTAGTGTATTACAGTCTGTCAGAATGACCGTGTGGGTCGTATCACCCCAACACATCGCCCTTTTTTTGTTTTTTTTTCTGTAGTTTATGTACAGTCTGTCAGAATGGGACCAGTGGGGTACATATCGCCCACTATAATTACTGTAGTGTATTACAGTCTGTCAGGAATGACCATGTGGGTCGTATCGCCCCCCTACACTTCCTGTAGTGTATTACAGTCTGTAAGAATAGCTGTGTGGGTCGTTATCGTCCCCTGTGCAGAAGTGTATACAGTCTGTCAGGGAGCGTGTGGGCCGTATCGCCCCCTACACTTCCTGTAGTGTATTACAGTGTGTCAGAATGAGCGTGTGGGTCGTATCGCCCCCTACACTTCCTGTAGTGTATTACAGTCTGTCAGAATGACCGTGTGGGTCGTATCGCCCCCTACACTTCCTGTAGTGTATTACAGTCTGTCAGAATGAGCGTGTGGGTCATATCGCCCCCTACACTTCCTGTAGTGTATTACAGTCTGTCAGAATGAGCGTGTGGGTCGTATCGCCCCCCTACACTTCCTGTAGTGTATTACAGAGTCTGTCAGAATGATGAAGCCGTGGGTCGTATCGCCCCCTACACTTCCTGTAGTGTATTACAGTCTGTCAGAATGACCGTGTGGGTCGTATCGCCCCCTACACTTCCTGTAGTGTATTACAGTCTGTCAGAATGAGCGTGTGGGTCATATCGCCCCCTACACTTCCTGTAGTGTATTACAGTCTGTCAGAATGACCGTGTGGGTCATATCGCCCCCTACACTTCCTGTAGTGTATTACAGTCTGTCAGAATGACCATGTGGGTCATATCGCCCCCTACACTTCCTGTAGTGTATTACAGTCTGTCAGAATGACCGTGTGGGTCGTATCGCCCCCTACACTTCCTGTAGTGTATTACAGTCTGTCAGAATGAGCGTGTGGGTCATATCGCCCCCTACACTTCCTGCAGTGTATTACAGTCTGTCAGAATGAGCGTGTGGGTCGTATCGCCCCCTACACTTCCTGTAGTGTATTACAGTCTGTCGGAATGACCGTGTGGGTCGCATCGCCCCCTACACTTCCTGTAGTGTATTACAGTCTGTCAGAATGAGCGTGTTGAGGTATTGTGCTGTAGTAGACTTGCGCCCGTGTTTATGAACCAGCCACTGAGAGGGGGTGTACAGTGTCCCTCTTACTCTCTCGCTCTCTCTCGCTCTGCCCAAAGACGCCACAGCAATCAGCTCAGCCCCTCTCTAAGTAAATGGACTGCCAGTGCTCAGGCGACCCTGAAACAACCCCGAGCGATAAGAGGAAATCATTTTTTGATAAAAAGAAAAAGAGGCGTTTTCAGTGATTCACAGCAGTCACACACAAAGGAGACTCCAGCTCAGTGACTCAGAGAGAGAGAGAGAGAGAGAGAGAGAGAGAGAGAGAGAGAGAGACGATGTGAGGGAAAGAGGAAAAAGGGAGAGAGGGAAGACAGAGGGGAAAAACAAAGGAGGCTCACAGTTCAGGCGGAGCGTCTGCCGTCCACAGCACTTCCCATAAACACATAGAACAGTGTTAGTCTAACTCCACAGCCTTAACGTCGCCTGATCAGTGGACCGCGTTCAGATCTGTAACACTGACCATGCTGGGCTGCTCAAACCACAGATCAGATCCTCACCAGATCACCATCAAATCATCACAGCAATGTTCAGGATCAGTACCTGACCATATACTCCTTAATTGCTTCTGATCTAGAGTTAGGGCACGGCTCAAAAGTACTAGAGTTTTTATTAAAGAGTTATTATTGTTTTTATTATTATTAATATTTTATTATTATTTTTAATATTATTAGGATCAGTACAAGTGTCTCTGTACGTAGATCTGATGATGCTTCTGTACACAACATGAGTGATCTTACAGAGCAGCACTTTTTCTTTCCGTACTTTTGAGACGGTCCCTAACACTGAAGTGGACGCCGGAGCACACAGTCATGGCATGTGGGTTTAAGCCTCATTCATGTCAAATACGAGAAGCTGATATCGCAGCTCAGTGAAAGGAGTGCAGGTGTGTCTTTAATCTGGCCATGAACGGAAAAGCAGCAGGGGGCGCTCTGACCGCTCCCGGGCTCTAACTTCTCCCGCTCCAGACTTCATCAACCTGCAGCTTAAACATTCAGGAGCACACCAGGCGCAGCGGTGCAGACGGCTCGGAGCTGGACTGTACTGCAGCCTGTGTGATGAAAGCCCAGCTAAGCCCACCTGAGTGCAGAGTGTGAATGTCCTTCAGCATACGCCTCCACACCGCGACCTCCAAACGCCTCAGCGAGGGGCTCTACCGCAGCCTCTCACGCCCGCCCCATCACCGCCACACATGCACAGAGGCGAGTGCGGCGCGAGGTCAGCCTCAGGGTTAAATCACCCTCACTCTAACTCACCCACCCTCGCCCACGCTCAGCAATCCTCCAGCTGGTGTGAGCACATGGGTGGTACAAGCAGACCACAGAGGTTACCAAGCACTGCTGCACTGCAGGGGGGGGTGGGGGCGGTGGCGGGGGTTTGGGTTGACAGACAGAGGTTCCATTTTCAGCACCTTTGGAGCTTCATGTAGAACCATTTCATGCACGGTTCTTCAGACTGATGTGCTCGGCATCAAGCTTATAACAGCGGAACCCTTTACAGTGCTACACAGAACCATATCCATTGTACTGAGTGCCACTCAGACGTTCCGTGCAGCAGACGGATTTCCCAGCTGGTCTAACAGGATTGGCCAGGCGGTTTGCTGGGGAAGGTGAACAGACGTCCCTGCTTGTTTGTTGACGGTGTGATCATGCTGATTTGACTGATCATCTGTGTGGGTGACTGTATAACCGTCTCGCTGCTCTGCGCCGCGGCACTAACGCTGCACGTGTGGGCGTGTGAGCTGTAGTGGTCACGCTCTGCCGGGTCTCTCACGCCACACAGAGGCAGCATATGTGAATCAGATGTAAGGAGATTATTAACAGGCTGATATTTATACTAGAACAGGTTAGACATCGTGATTTAATCAGGACAAATATGACTGTAGGGTAAAGGAGACTGGGGTTTAAATGGAGGTGAAAATGAATGGGAGTCTATAGGAGGAACGAGGGATGAATAAATGACACATAGAGGGGTATGGGTCAGTACGTCTCTGGATTAGAGTTTGTGGATCTGTCCTGAGTGGGTACATGCAGGTTTGGTGGCTGTAGATTAAAGGAGACTGGGGTTTAAATGGGGTGAAAATGAATGGGGGTCTATGGGAGGAACGAGGGATGAATAAACGACACATAAAGGAGTGTGAGTCAGAACGACTGTATTTGGGGATCTGCCCCAAGTGAGTACAAGCAGTTTGGTGGCTGGAGCATAAGGAAGACAGTGGGGTTTAAATGAAGGTGAATATGAATGGGAGTCTGTGGGAGGAACGAGGGATGAATAAACAACACATAGAGGAGTGTGGGTCAGAACAGCTATGTTTGAGGTTCTGCGCTGAGTGGGTACATACAGTCTGGTGGGTGTAGGTTAAAGGAGACAGTGGGTTTTAAATGGGGTGAATATGAATGGGGGTCTATGGGAGGAACGAGGGATAGTGTACAGCAGATGGGCGTGACTTTTCCACCCCATTCATTCCTAACAGGAAAAATGAGCTTTTTGGGAAAGCTGTATACAAGCACACCATTCCCGATCAGACTGAACATTCCGGAGATTGACTGGTGTGGATTTCTCCAGCACTGCAGGATGAATTAGTGGACCAAAATATTTTGATAAAGGTAAAGAGGAAGAAAAACAACAGATGCACATTGTAACTATCATCCATGATCTCTATCATCGTATTGTCCAATTCCGGATACAACAAAAAACCGGAAAGTGCTGACCTGTGTCTTATAAATGCAATAGCGTCCATACGTGTCCTGTACTGATGTGACTTTTACCGGAATTTTTTCACCGCTGCATAAATGACGTAGGCTGAATTCCATGTGGCAAGTGGATGTGGACCAAATCTGGCACAGACATGGCACTGCTGGTCCACTGTCGGCACTTACAACCTGGAATCAGCCCACCTGTGCCAAAACAAGTGTGGTCCACTTCTGGCACAGATACAGCAGAGCTGCCTACTTTTGGCTGAGGCATGGCCCTAATGTGGTGCAGATATGGGCCACATCAGGCAAACATATGGCACTGCTGGCCCACTGTTGGCACTGCCAATCTGCGGTGAGCCAAAGGTGGTTCACATACTTACAACATGGATTTGGCCCACTTGTCCCCAAACAGACCTGGTCCACTTCTGGCACAGATACGACCCTAATCTGGCACCAATGTGGCCCACATCTTGCTACCCGGAGAGGTCCACCAAGTGCCGTCAACGTATCTGGCAAGTGGGCCAGATGAAAATGGGGAATGTGGACCAGAGTTGGGCCAGAACCGTTTTACTGTCCAGGATGTACGTTAGTGCTGGTTTATAAACTGCAGATTAAACACATGTACTGAACACTGAACACTGAACATCCAGGAACTAGAACACCGTAACAGCCAATTAAAAAAAACCTGTCGTTTTAGTCCCACCCCTTCTCCCCTTTGATTGATTGTAAAAGGCGGTCCGTGAAGGTGCAGTTAAAAAAACCTAAATATTCAATTTTATTAAATTCCTTTTTTTATTGGATTAAAACTAAAAGTGTTGGATGTCAATAGGAGAGGGTGGAGACCTACAGCACTTACTCAGGTCCAACAGCTAAACACACAGCCTTCCGCTCTACTCCAGTAAACCCACCGCTCCACCCGTATTCAGCCTCTCCAGCACTAACAGCTACACACACAGCCCTCCGCTCTACTCCAGTAAACCCACAACTCCACCCGTATTCAGCCTCTCCAGCTAAACACACAGCCCTCCGCTCTACTCCAGTAAACCCACTACTCCACCCGTATTCAGCCTCTCCAGCACTAACAGCTAAACACACAGCCCTCCGCTCTACTCCAGTAAACCCACCACTCCACCCGTATTCAGCCTCTCCAGCACTAACAGCTAAACACACAGCCCTCCGCTCTACTCCAGTAAACCCACCACTCCACCCGTATTCAGCCTCTCCAGCACTAACAGCTAAACACACAGCCCTCCGCTCTACTCCAGTAAACCCACCACTCCACCCGTATTCAGCCTCTCCAGCACTAACAGCTAAAAACACAGACCCCCACTTTACTCCGGGAAAACCCACCACTCCACCCGTATTCAGCCTCTCCAGCACTAACAGCTAAACACACAGCCCTCCGCTCTACTCCAGTAAACCCACCACTCCACCCGTATTCAGCCTCTCCAGCTAAACACACAGCCCTCCGCTCTACTCCAGTAAACCCACTACTCCACCCGTATTCAGCCTCTCCAGCACTAACAGCTAAACACACAGCCCTCCGCTCTACTCCAGTAAACCCACCACTCCACCCGTATTCAGCCTCTCCAGCACTAACAGCTAAACACACAGCCCTCCGCTCTACTCCAGTAAACCCCACCACTCCACCCGTATTCAGCCTCTCCAGCACTAACAGCTAAACACACAGCCCCCCGCTCTACTCCAGTAAACCCACCACTCCACCCGTATTCAGCCTCTCCAGCGCTAACAGCTAAACACACAGCCCTCCACTCTACTCCAGTAAACCCACCACTCCACCCGTATTCAGCCTCTCCAGCACTAACAGCTAAACACACAGCCCTCCGCTCTACTCCAGTAAACCCACCACTCCACCCGTATTCAGCCTCTCCAGCTAAACACACAGCCCTCCGCTCTACTCCAGTAAACCCACCACTCCACCCGTATTCAGCCTCTCCAGCTAAACACACAGCCCTCCGCTCTACTCCAGTAAACCCACCACTCCACCCGTATTCAGCCTCTCCAGCTAAACACACAGCCCTCCGCTCTACTCCAGTAAACCCACCACTCCACCCGTATTCAGCCTCTCCAGCACTAACAGCTAAACACACAGCCCTCCACTCTACTCCAGTAAACCCACAACTCCACCCGTATTCAGCCTCTCCAGCACTAACAGCTAAACACACAGCCCTCCGCTCTACTCCAGTAAACTCGCCACTCCACCCGTATTCAGCCTCTCCAGCACTAACAGCTAAACACACAGCCCTCCGCTCTACTCCAGTAAACCCACCACCCCACCCGTATTCAGCCTCTCCAGCACTAACAGCTAAACACACAGCCCTCCGCTCTACTCCAGTAAACCCACCACTCCACCCGTATTCAGCCTCTCCAGCACTAACAGCTAAACACACAGCCCTCCGCTCTACTCCAGTAAACCCACCACTCCACCCGTATTCAGCCTCTCCAGCACTAACAGCTAAACACACAGCCCTCCGCTCTACTCCAGTAAACCCACCACTCCACCCGTATTCAGCCTCTCCAGCTAAACACACAGCCCTCCGCTCTACTCCAGTAAACCCACCACTCCACCCGTATTCAGCCTCTCCAGCACTAACAGCTAAACACACAGCCCTCCACTCTACTCCAGTAAACCCACCACTCCACCCGTATTCAGCCTCTCCAGCACTAACAGCTAAACACACAGCCCTCCGCTCTACTCCAGTAAACCCACCACTCCACCCGTATTCAGCCTCTCCAGCACTAACAGCTAAACACACAGCCCCCCGCTCTACTCCAGTAAACCCACCACTCCACCTCTATTCAGCTTCTTCAACATAAAAGTCCAGTGAGAAGGCCAGTGGGCTTTGTAGACACAGTAAAGCCGTGCTCTGAACTCCACAGCGCTCTGCAAGGACAGCAGCTAGCGGCCCTGGCTGGAGCCGCACAGACAATGCAGACAGATCCACTGTACTACAGTTTATTCAGAACAGCCATCGTCCTCGCTCCAACCAACCAGGGTGGATTATGTCCGGTTATGATTGTTTACATTAATCCGTCTGGTGCCGAAATCAGCACGGGCGCTCAACCCGCCAACAATGCGCCACAATTACAGCAGCACATCATCCACGAACGTAAACAGACACAACCTATACAGATATGATCTGAAACTCATTACCGTCACCCACCACCTCCCCGTTCACTCCGCACAGAGCAAACAGCATCAGCGCCGCCTAATCAGGGAATCACAAAAGCAAGCACTTCACAATTGAACCTGGAATTTTCACTCGTCCCTCCTATTCTCTCTCTCTCTCTCTCTCTATCCAGAGGAATTATCGTTTCCCACTAATGCTCCAAAAGTCACCAGCGATTTGATGGAACACTGCGATCCAGGGCTGACACGAAGCCGATTCAGGGGCCTCCATTAAAGACCCTTGGCACGTCCCAGCTCCCAGTCACCGAGCTCATATGAGATGTAGGAAACCGAGGCGGCTGGAAGCAGAGGAGACCGAGTGGAAGCAGAGGAGATTCATCTGGACGTGAAATAACTTGTAGGAATACATTTGTGGAGGTAGCGGAGCTGCTAATGCGCCAGGGCGAGCACATGTGCCGAATCAGCCGTAGACCCACGGACTACTAGATGGAGATCGCCACAGAGTAGCCGGTTTAAAGGGCCCATGTTAGCTTAAAGAGCCCATATCAGTTTTAACGGCCTGTATCGGTTTAAAGGGCCCATATGGGTTTAGGAAGCCCATATCTGGCAAAGGAGGCGGGGCTTGTAAGAACAGAAGTGGGTAAAAATGCTCATGTCTTCGTATATAGGAATACTGTATGTATTAACAGCATACTCTCTGTTAGCCGTGCAGTTGCTAACAGCTACAGGGCTCATTAGGCTAACTCCGTTAGCAGCTCGGCGCACTTAATAGCCCAATCAAACATGCTTACATCAAATTATCACCACGCAGATATGTTTCCAAAATAAGCACCAGCTATAAACACATCACGCTGTTCATAAAGCTCAGTGCGGAGATTAGCGTGATTAGCGCTTAAAGGGGAACTCCACCCCTTTCCAGACTTTAATGGTGAACTCATTCGGAGGGGTTCAGTGTGAAACGCTCCTGGTGCACACGCAGGCGTGAACCCGCCATCACCGCCATCACACTCTGCACTGTCGTGTGGATTCACCGCTGGTTCGGATGAATCAGCTAGGCTCCTATCACCAACCGCCGGGGGAACTTTGGGTGGAAGTCCCCCTTAATGAAGGACGTGTACAACCACCAACATCAGCGCTGTACATTTCAGTTTGGGCATTCTTCACAATGAGAGAGGGAGAGAGAGAGAGAGAGAGAGAGAGAGAGAGAGAGAGAGAGAGAGAGGCAGAGAAAGAGGGAGAGAGAGGCAGAGAGAGAGAGAGAGACTCGCAGTCAAACAGGCAGGTCTCAGAGCAGTATGGTGTGTCCTATATGACAGCTCGCAGCTGCTGAGGAGCATGTACAGAAATACCTGGGGGAAGAGAGAGAGAGGCAGACAGGGGAGAGAGAGGCAGGGGAGAGAGAGAGAGAGTCAGGAGAGCGGGGGAGACAGAGAGAGAGAGGCAGGCAGAGGGGCAGGGAAGAGAGAGAGTGAAAGAGGCAGGAGAAAGAGAGAGGCAGGCAAGGGAGAGAGAGAGACAGAGAGAGAGAGAGTCAGGAGAGCGGGGGAGACAGAGAGAGAGGCAGGCAGAGGGGCAGGGAAGAGAGAGAGCGAAAGAGGCAGTAGAGAGAGAGAGAGGCAGGAGAGAGAGGGAGAGAGAGAGAGACACACCGTCAGGAGAGAGGGGAAGAGAGAGAAAGAGGCAGGAGAGAAAGAGGCAGGAGAGAGAGAGGGAGAGAGAGTCAGGAGAGAGGAGGAGACAGAGAGAGAGAGGCAGGCAGAGGGGCAGGGAAGAGAGAGAGTGAAAGAGGCAGGAGAGAGAGTGAAAGAGGCAGGAGAGAGAGAGAGAGAGAGAGAGAGAGAGAGAGAGAGAGAGAGAGAGAGAGAGAGAGACTAAACTTGAGTTTTATGGATGTTTATTAATAATAACAACACACAGCCCCCCCCCACCCCACACGCCCCCAAAACACCCACCCACCCCACCATGGAAGGGGATCTGCCCCTGGAGACCAGCGCTGCGTGAAACCCTCAGTAAACAAATCCAGCTTACTGCACACTCACCTAACCAAACACAGCTCCAGAGCCCGAGCACCTCTGTGGCGCGTGCCAAACGGAGCGGGAGCGCGCCAGTGCTGTCCCACCACCACCACCAGCACCACCACAACAACAATCACAACGCTGACAGTAAACAGCCAGACTGCGCCTGCTAACTTACCGCACAACTTTACAGCAGGCGGGACAGACAGACAGACAGACAGACAGACAGACAGACAGACAGACAGACAGGGGACCCAGCACAGCAGCTGCAGCGGTTTGCGCGCGAGTCCAGAAACATCTCCAGTGTCTTACCTGTTGGCCCCTCGAGGTTCTCACCGCCAACTCCGAGCACGAGGACGAGCAGCACCGTGAGCGCGCGCATCGTTCGGCGTCTGTTTTATTCCAAGTTCGTCAACTTCCCCCAGAAACCCGTATGAAACAGCGCGCGGCGTGGAGCGGAAATCCTTCGCGGCCGCGGCGGCTCTGCGCGCGGGAGAGACACCTGCACTGTCGCTGGCGCGCGCACCCGAGCGCCGCTGTCTCCTGCCTGCCTGCCTGCGCTGCCGTTCACTTCCACGCGAGCCGAAGCCGTTCCTGCTGACGTCAGGCAAAGTATTTTCAAAATGAGCTTTCTTACACCCCCCTCCTCCTCCTCCTCCGTCTCCTCCTCCTCTCCCCTCCCCTCCTCGAGCAGCTCTGCTGTTTCACTCTCTCCCCCCCGACCAAAAAAAGGGAAAGTGGTGAGAACGGCGTGTCGATGGCGCCCCCTCGTGGACGCGAAGAGAACCGGTGTGGAGGTAGAGATCGCGTGCAGAGGCAAATTCCTCTCTCTCCGTGTTTAATTTGATCACCACCTTGTAATATCATCATTCAGCAGGGTGGGCCCGTTAAAGGGGCGCTCCACCGGCCTCCCGGAGTTCCTGTATGATCTGATCGTATGAGGTGTAATCAGAGTCGTTCGGAGGGGCTTGCTGTGAACTGCTCAGTCAGAGCTGTTACAGTGGTGGTGAAGGTAACCAGACGTCCCCTCTAAAAGCTCCCTCACGGAAAGTTCCTACATAAGGTGGTTCTGAACACGCTGCCTGGTGTGCCACACTAATGATACACTCCTCTACTCAGACCACTGTAGTTCCCCAGTGTTACCCACCTCCATCTTCTCTGGGTGAAGCAGGCTGAGAGCTGGCGAGGCCGCGGTGCATGATGGGATACAATACACCATGAAGATAGCTCCACCTGTACACTAGAACCTCTGACTGGAGTAGAACACCATCTGGGTATCATGAAGACAGCTCCACCTGTACACTAGAACCTCTGACTGGAGTAGAACACCATCCGGAGATCTCCAGTGCACTAAGAACCCACCAACTGGAAAACTCTAGGGGTAGAACACCATCCGGGTATCTCCAGTACACCATGAAGATAGCTCCGCCTGTACACTAGAACCTCTGACTGGAGTAGAACACCATCCGGGTATCTCCAGTACACCATGAAGATAGCTCCACCTGTACACTAGAACCTCTGACTGGAGTAGAACACCATCCAGGTATCTCCAGTCTCCATCAGTCCGAAGAACCCTTTCCTGATGCAAAGAACCCTGATTGTTAACGGTTCTATATTAACATGTATAACACACGTGCTGAGGTTCTTTGATAAAGGTTCTTATAGGTTCCCCTAAAGAACCTCTCAGTGGACCAATAAACCGGTTCGTCAGTGGCATCGTACGAGGAACCCTGTCCTGCACGTTCATGCTCTAGAGTGAAGGTGTGTTCTCTATGCAGGAGAACTGGCTGTATACGGTTCTTGCGGTTCCGCATTGCTGTTATTTTCCCGCTACCGGAATACGCCCCCAGAGTCGGACTGGGTGGCAAAGCATTCCATGTTTATTCAGAGAAATGCCCAAGCCGGGAATGGAACGAGACTATTTGACCAAATTAAAGGATTCAGGAGCGATCCGGGCAAAATTCCCAGTGACCGGCTGGTCCACGGACGCCGACATCCAGCCGGGAACCGGGGGGCATGTATACGTACCTGATTTCAAGGACAGCCTGAAGGTATACACAGGCCTTGATGCTTGGTCGTCCTGCAGTGCGGGAACTTAAGGTGAGGAGGACACCGCCTGCTATTCCGGTTGAACGTAGAGGATTGTGCAACAACACGTTTGGGAAAACCATACGCTAGCTTTGTTGGATATGGCCTCGTTTGTACGGTTCTATGGAGTAAGGAAATGAACTCCGTGAGAACTGACAGATATCAGATATCAACCCGACCACGCCTCGGCACTTTGCGCTAATAAGGAAGTGCTATCTGAGTCTTCCTCTGCCCTTTAGCCATCCCACCCCATTCACGGATCTCAGGGGAGGGAGATCGGACTGCAGGAAGCTGGAGGCCTGACAGATACAGCTACCTGACCCGCTCCATTGTAGATACGGTGGGCGGGTCAGGACAGAAAGGATCCGTTGGGTCCTGGTGGCGCTACGGGTCTCGCTGATAGGCATCTGAAAGGGCTTGAAGTTACGGAGCGGAGAAGCGCGATAGGGACAGAAGTGCAGCAGCGGTGATTAGATTGTAATGACGACTCGGGCTGCGCTGGCGGGCGGCTGTCCGGTCTCGTGGTCGTCTGTTAATGAAAAGCACGGCTGAAGGCGCTTCCTTCTCGGATACAGCTCCTTAACAGGGCCGTGCAAGGCATGACTCGGCTGGAAAAGCGGCAGAGTCGGGAGCTGTCGCTTCCGATCACAGTCAGCAGTCAACACCCTCATCAAGAGTCCGCCAGCAAGGAGGATCCGCACGTCACGCCGAATATTAGCAAGCATGGCAGGCTAGGAATGCTAATCTCAGACACCTCTCATCCGAATGAGCTGTGTGACTACAATGCTAAGCGCTAACTTCAACGTGCCGCATGTGCAGAATTCCACTGGAATAAAGACTGTGGAATGGTGTACCAGTGGTCACCACATCTACCGCACAAATACAGACACTTGATTGGCTATCTAGAACCACCAGTGAACCTACACGTGTCTTCTGAGTGTGTATGGAATGTTGATGATGGAAAATCTGGAAAACCTGGAAATACTAAGTTCCTTTGGGGGACTATTTGACCTCACAGCGCCCTGCAGCATGTATCCCTCCACCATGAATGGAGTTTAAGGCTGAGATCTTCTCCACACTATCATAAACAGCGTCTCAGACATCAGGCAGCGTATTCAGAACCTCCTCATGTAGGAACTTCCTGTGAGGGAGCTTTTAGAGGGGACGTCTGGTTACCTTCACTAACACTGGGAACAGCTCCGACTCTAGAATGAAGCGTTTCAGACGGTGACTGAATTAAACCTTTGCTACCTGGCGCGTGACTTTGTCAGGCAGGTTGGTGCGGTCATAACCGTAATGCCGTCCTCCTGCAGCTCACAGCAGCGTCAGCTCAAGACGGCTCAAACGGTGTGCTAGGTAGCACCTGACGAGCCTTCATATCTCCATAGGAGCAGCTCGTCTTCCAGCAGAGACTACCACCACCATGTTTCTCCATTAGCCCGGAACAGACACACCGCACACTGGCTGTAGAGAGAGACTCTCACACTGGTGCACTGAAGCAGCAGCTTAAATTAGGAGGTCCTATAGCACTGCCTGGAACCACATTATCAGTAGCTCCGCCCATAAAACTCCAGGTGGGATACTTTGAAACACTACCAGCATCAAAACTACCAGACTGAAGCTCAGCTTCTTATTCCCCAGCTTTTCCCGTTCCACCTTAAACGGTCCAGCTGTTATAATAACACCTCAGGCTCCAGAAGGCACCCGCAGGACCATTTAAGGTGGAACTGGACAGTTCGGACCAGAAGCTGGTTAAGCTGTGGGGTCACCGGGAAGGTCACATTTGGAAACAGGGATCAGTCTAATGTCTTGCTACCGGCTTGTTTGGCCATGGATGCCCAATATGGGTGGCCATGGAGAGCTTGGGTAGCACCTCGGCAGCCGTAAGAGAGGGCACTCCAACTGTCCCGGCATGGCGGCTGTCTCCACTGCCGCTGTGCTCGCCATGTGGTCCAATCAAGGAGGGTGAATCCTCACCGTGAGAGACAACATGGAGAAGACAAACCAAATCAGAACAGACACCAAGACAACCTGACGCCCACCGTAGGTTCTAGATAAGGGCGGGTTGGCTGGAGGGGTGGGTGGTGATGGGGATTGAGTGATGGGGGTCTCCATCTTACACACTGCTCCTTTAAAATGTTTAGTTCAGCAGGTTATGTTACCAGAGGTCTCAATTTGGTTACCCGAGTCATTAGTCTATGGCACAGCGGTGCAGTGGGGGGCACGGTTGCCCCCCATAGCAGGAGGGTCTGGGCTTGATTCCTGACTGGGGTGTCCGGGGTCCTTTCTCTCTGGAGTCTGCATGTTCTCCTCCCACAGTCCAAACACTGGACTGCATTGAGGTGAACTGGAGAGGCTATACTGCCCCCTAGCTGGGAGTGCGTATCTGCCTGCTGCGCTTTGGTGGACTGGCGGCCCGTCCGGGGTGTTTCCTGCCTCCTGGACAATAAGCACCGCGATAGGCTCCCCCCACGCCCCACCGGATGGGCACCCCCCACGCCCCAGAAGGATAAGCGGCTGAGATGCACGTTGGCTGACAGAGTAGAACTCTAAAAGCCTTGAAGTCATATATATAGAACATACAGGAAGCTCTGTGCGTTTCTTTGAGCTCAACAAAGCATTTATAAATATCGGAACTTCTGGCTCCAAAATAATCCATTCTGTTGACTCAGGCTTTTAAATGCCATCATCTCCCAAAACCTGCAAACAGAGCATACGTTTCAGCTCGTATGGAATCAGACTTGGCAGCCGGAGGTGGGAAAATAACATTTTCTGAAGGTTAAGCTCGAACTTTGATTGATACTTGTGAAAAAGTACATTCATAAGGAGTCTGAGAAAGTGCTTCCCGCGATCCGAGCTACAGCCCAGACAGCCACTCAAAGTTCCTCTACCCCGTTACTTTAAATACCGTGCTTACTGCTCGCAGCGCTGCAGGTCCGTCCTTCAGACCGGAGGCTCTTCTCTAATGAAAGACTCCTTATTTGAAGTCGTGTTGAAGCCTGACGTGTTTTAGTAGAGTTTACTTTTACACCGTGTTCCTGGAGCTTCAAATGGGCTGGAAAATGGGAAGTCGGAGCTTGGAATTGTGTCATTTTCAACATCCATCGTTTCAACTTCCTTACCTAAAAACCCGACGGTTAGAACCATCAATACCTGATGCGTTTGCATTGTGATGGGAATAGGGAATTAACACTTACCATTAGAGACCATTACTTTCCTGTGGGATCACCTTGGGATCCCGTTAGGACAGCATCAATCCCAGAACTCCTTTAACACAGTATGTACCCATCAGTTAGTCACTTTACATCACTGGTGTCTATTTACCTACACCAGGAAGCTCTTTTCTTCTTTCAAGCCGGGACAGGATGCCCTCTCTTACTGCTGCCGAGGTGCTACCCAGCCTCTGCATGGTCACCCCTATTGTGCATCCATGGCCAAACAAGCTGGTAGCAAGACATTAGACAGATCCCTGTTTCCAAAGTTGACTTTTCTGGTGACCCCACAAAGTCCAGGAAGAGTCCCTGGGTGCTTGCTGCGCTGGGGACAAGTGAGGTGCTACCCCGGTGTATAGCCACACCACCCACACGTCCATAGCCAAACAAGTTGGTGACCAAAGGTGACCATCCCGGTGACCCCACAAAGTCCAGGAAGCGTCCCTGGGTGCTAACTGTGCCAGGGACAAGTGAGGTGCTACCCCAGCTCATAGCCCCACCACCTGTGTGTCCATAGCCAAACAAGTTGGTGACCAGAGGTGACCATTTTGGTGACCCAACAAAATCCAGGAAGCGTCCCTGGGTGCTAACTGTGCCAGGGTCAAGTTAGGTGCTACCCCAGCGTATAGCCACACCCCTTATGTGTCCATACCCTTTGGTCAAGTTGGTGACCAAAGGTGACCATCCCAGTGACCCCCACAAGGTGATCCCACAAGGTCCAGGAAGATTCCCTGGGTGCTAGCTGCCGGGAGGAGTCTCTGAGTACCTCTAGCGAGCATCCACATACACTGCGGCCAAGCAAGGCGCTACCCCAGCTCTGCATGTCCACACCACCCACGTGTCCACAGCCAAATGAGTCGTTATGCTAGAGTGCTCTCCATTCCCAAAGGTGACCATCCGGGTGATCCCAAGTCTGGGAACAGTTTGTGGATGCTGCACCTCCTTGCAGTCTGTGCAACAGACCAGACCACAGATGCCAACGGGAGTGCCACACATGTCCACCAAGCCCTAACCCTCAGCCACACACACCTCTGTGTTCCAGTTGGGATTCTTGTAAGCCATGTTGGGCCTTGACCTCTGTCCCCCCGACTCTCTCGCAGTCCTCAAGCTGGTCTTGGTCCTCTCTGCCGGTTCACCTCTGAGCCCACTTCTGACACCACTGTGGTTTCTTTAGCAGGGCTACAGTCTACACGGCCCCATGGAAGCGAGTACTGTTAGCAACAAGCTAACCAGCTAACATTCATATACACTAAATGTAATGGTCAATCTGCTCAAACTATCCAATTACAGGGTCCCTACGGTGACTGATCTGAGGACATCTCTGCTAGTAAGTAGATGAGTGGTTGTATATCACCCTCCCATGTGGATTTGATCCTGTACTCCGAGCTCGGAGATGTGAACAAGCATTTGAGGGGTCGTTTTCTGGGACTGCTCGAGGTCTGCAGTGACTGGACGTAAACTGAGGCGAGTTGAGCTGTACGTAACTTTAAAGCCGCCCCATGTCAGTTTCCACCAATCAAGCTGACAGATTTATTACAGAGCTGGAGGCTGACGGCCGTGTCCCGATCTATAGAAAGTGCCCAGAGATTGGAAAACAGCAATAGTCAGCGATCTGGAGGAAAACCGGAGCGCTGTTTGTCTCGGTTCAAATGTTCTGCCGATGTGAGCGATGAAGAACAGCGCCATGTATCGGGAGGCTCCGGTTCAGAGGGGTTCAGTTGGTTATAGATCGTGCATATGACAGATAATTAAAAACATCGGACTGGGTTTAGAACGTGGGCTGAATGTATGACGGACTGCAGGATGGAACGAGCGCACACACTTCCACACATACGCTACAGAAATAGAAGATGCCAGAGTTCAACTTCAGGTCAATAGACTCGAGTCCAACCAAACCAATTATCATATGTGTGTGCGCCGCACAGACACACACCTACCGTAGCAGCTGGAATCGTCCGATCTAATTACCATACAAGGTACAAACATACATAGAGACACGCGTTCTGCATCACAACATGAACTTCCTTATTCCACCTTAGGTATTCGGGTCTAGGTATGGGGGTACAGCAGCTGTGGGGGGCTTTATGTTAACATCTGTCCTACTGAGCTGGTACACTGATATCTTTACATTACAGTCCATTAAAGAAACTTAACTTACACCCATCAAGCACAACATCCCGACCACCCCAACGTCCCCCAACGTACCTCTTACCAGCTCCACTGACCATACAGGACCCTCTGTAGGTGTACAGGTCCAGACTGTAGTCCATCTGTTTCTCTGTGTACTGTATTACCCTGTTCTTCAATGGGCAGGACCCCCACAGGACCACCACAGAGCAGGTAGTATGTGGGTGGTGGATCATTCTCAGCACTGCAGTGACACTGACGTGGTGGTGGTGTGTTAGTGTGTGTGGTGCTGGTGTGAGTGGATCAGACACAGCAGTGCTGCTGGAGTCCTCAGTGCGGGTATTTAAACTGAAGGATGTACCACCATCACAGAGGACCCGCCCCGGATGTTGCCCAGCTCAGTTTGTTCCTCTTTACGGAAGCTTAAGGAAAACAATTTTCCTGCGTCAGACCCTCATGGATTTCCACAAAGGGATAACTGAGAGCATACTGCCCAGCCCGAACTGGAACCGCCGGATGCTGGACTGTAAGAGCCTGCAGCAGGTGGTCAAACCTGCCCGGAGCATTTCCTGCATCTCATTCCCAAATATCAGTGACAGTGGGAAGAGGAGGACGGCGCTGAGCCTGCAGGACAATCAGCATCCATGTCATAGGAGTCCTGGAACAGGGAAACTGCTGCCACGCAGGGCAGCTCAGCCGCGAAGCAGTGGAGCACACACTTGTCTGTGGCTCTACAGAGATCTCAACTGCCTCTGGAAGCAACATCGGCACAAGAGCTGTCCATCCGGAGCCTCCATGGTTAAGGAGCCGCACACAAGTCAACGCTCTCAATGCTCAATGCCAAGCGTCAGCTGGAGGGGTGTAAACCTCCCCCACTGGACTCTGGTGCAGTAGGCCCCTGTAACCTCCAGTGTTCTCTGGAGTGGTGGATCATTCTCATCTGGCAGCCTGATGGAGGAATCTAGGTTTGGAGAATGAATCCAGTAGAACGCCCTCTACCGGAGTAGAGGTGGGATCTATGGTCTGGGGTTACAGGGCTCAGGGTCGGACCCCCAGTGAATGGTGGTGTTGACGCTGCAGCACAGAAAGACTGTTCTAGGGAAGACCCCTTTCCTGTTCCAGCATTCCGAGCAAGCACCATAAAGACGAGTTTAGAGTGGAGGAGCTAAGGGAACCCGCACACACCTCAACCTCTCTGAACACCCCTGGCAGGAGCTTGAACTATAGAAGAGAAGAGGCTGCTCTGAAGAGAGGTGACTCCATGGTTTGGGGTGTCCAACAGGTGTTGAGCTGTCCACCTACTGAAGCATATATGCTGTTATACATTCACAGCAAGTCTATCCAACACTGACTCGGCAGCTACGGTAGGAAGTGCAACAGTAGCAGAACTCTCATCTAAAGCCGCACACTCGCAGCGGGGGCGCCTGCGACTCGCAGGTTTGAGATCTGAATGTGGGCCGTGCTGGGTATTAGCCTGATTGTGGCGTGTCAGGCGTAGTAATGAGAGAGCCGAATGCCAGGCTGGAACTCTCGGTAAAATATGCTGACCTTTCTCATGGCACCGGCTCACACATATTTCCTGCGAGAGCGGGTGGGCATGACTCACATGCATTAACATAAATATGAATTTATGCATACCGCAAATCAGGGCATTGTGCTCGTCGGCTAGTTATGGAAATAATCAAACTGCTTTCATTGCAGTCGGGCGTTTACGGGGGCACGGTGGAATCGATTTCCTCTGTCTGTAGAGTAATAAATTCGTCTGTGGCTGGAGGGCTGCGGGTGGGGCTTGGGGCAGCGGAGGGGTGGCTGTTTTTGTCCTGAGGTGGTATCAATTTTCCAATTCGGTCGCACTTTGCTGGAAAGACGCTCATCAATGAGGTAAAGGACGGCATCCAATTCCACTCTTGAGTAAGCGAGCGAAGGGGCGGTAATCAAATGTTTAATTAATGTGGCGGCGGCGAGGCGTCCCCTGAGCCCGCCGCTTGTTACAGCCGTAACGATTGCATTTGTAAGGCTGAAAACAATGTCAGAACGCTTTAGGATCAAGAGTTTCAGAGAACGTCCGCAGCAGGAGGTGAGGGAGGAAAAGACATGGCACTCTGAGAGTCAGCAATCAGCAGAGATTCAGCAGGTTAGAGACACCGGGTCGTAAAGAAGGGAGGATTCCTAACGAGGAACGCATACACACAAAGACCAGCTGCTCCCAGACGGAGGTGTGGGAGTGCGGGTGCGTTGGGAAGGAAGATAAAGGTGACCAGGATCAATAACTGATAAATTTAGACTGATATGATCAATATTTATTGAGCCCGCCGCTTGAAAGTCTGTCTCTCAGTATGGCGTCGGGCCGCCGTGTTCGCTAAGGATCAACACGCCAGACGTCTCGGTAGGT
>JAMWET010002868.1:52500-85000 GCA_024036415.1 Prochilodus magdalenae | reverse complement strand
TGGCTCCCCGGACAAAACACGAGTCCCGCCTGTGTGTTTAAGGTGGTAGTACCTTCTGGCTCCTGCAGATGGCGCTGCACGAGGATGATGGGGCAATAAATCCCTGCGGGGTGTGAGTGACGGGATCCATAGGTTGGGAAGAGGTGCTACAGTGCAGGGAATGTCTCGTTCCATGTGTGGAAAATGGCTCCAGAGCAGATGTTAATGATTGGCTAAAAGGAGGGACTGCATGTGGGCGTGGCCAAAGACCATAGTGTGAAGGAAGTAGCTGAATCTGCAGGTGTGTGGAAGCGTACGGTCATACGGGTCTACCAGCAGTGGATACAATCCCAGTCTACAGGGAATTCTCCTCGGAATTGGGCCAGGGAAGGCCTCCACCAAATCTGGACCACCTGACCAGTTCTTTGATGTAGGAGTGTCTGAACACTGATGTGGCTACATCCAGAACCTTTTCCAGTACAGTCAATAAATCTGTTTAGAGTGGGGTTTGTAAATGGAAGGTTCTTTAGGGTTCTGTGTGTTCTGTATAGAACCACTTCCACTACCACGCTTTACCACGCCACCACCACTACCACGCTTAAATGGCTACGTACTGGGTGAAATGGCTCTTGAGATTGAAGGAGAAGGTGCTGGTATTTCCTGCACCATGAAAACGGTTCCTTTGTTGTTATAGGCTTGGCCTACTAAAGAACCCTCGCAGAACCACCTCCAGGTGTGTGCTGTTATCTACGGCCTCTGCTACAGAACAGCTCGGCGACATGATGAATAGCAGCCCCTTTAAGAAGTTATCAAATCCGTGTATCTTCAGGCGATGACTGCGCTGGGCCGGACCGCCGTCCTCCATGGCTATGAATCTATGAATCATGTAATGAGGTTGTGCTATCATTAGCGGAGAACTTGGCAGATGCCTATTCTACAAAAACCCAGAGCCCCTGTGCAGGACCGGGCTGCGGCTGCGTTCCAATTCATTGACTTGTCATCACTGGTCACTTCCCCTAAGCACTGCCCCTCTGAGGGAGCCATCTGGCACAGGTCCTCTCCTCTGCTCGGGAGCTCGGCGGCGTGTGCTGCTATTGTGCGTGATTAGGCCTCTTCCTCACATGGTTAGCCACGTCTAGAGCAATTACCAGCCAGAAGGTTTGAACAGAACCCAGGGGGGGACCATTGTGCTGCCCGGGAGGTCTCATGGCTGGTTGCTTGCTACCGTTTGGGGTTCTGGTGGGATTTTATTTGTGTGCTCGGTCTGTGAAACTGTAGTGAGCAGTAGAACAGGAGCACGGATCTCCACTGGGTTTACTACTAGCGATTCCTCAACTCTGACATGTCTTGGGATCGGCTAGATCAGTCGTTCTCAACCAGTGGATTCCCCACACCCCCTGCGACTCTGAAAGGGCTTGATGATGAGCTGCTAATTGGCTAATGATGAATCGCTTGGAGTCGACTCTCTGTTAATTACATCAAACACAATTGTGTGATTGGCTTACTGAGGCTTTCTGTTTTTCCCGATGGAGCCTGGCCCTTGTGACAGCATGCGGAATCCTTGTATTGAAGTTTCAGACTTGGTGAGCATGTTAGAGCGCTAATGCTAATCTGCTAGCCTAGGGCATTACAGTCATCTGAATGAGAACTAATAAAAACATGAACCAGCATTTCAGCTTCACTGCCACTGAGCATGGGCAAAGACTTGTTGAGCGTGACAGAGCGCTAATGCTAAGTTGCTAGCCTAGGGCATTACAATAGTCTAGACATGAGCAGGTAATAGCATGAACCAGCATTTTAGCATTGCTGCCACTGAGCATGGGGAAAAGATTGTTGAGCATGACAGAGCGCTAATGCTAAGTTGCTAGCCCAGGGCATTACAGTAGTCTAGACCTGAGCAGGTAATAGCATGAACCAGCATTTCGGCATCGTTGCCGCTGAGCATGGGGGGAAGACTGGAGATCTTACGGAGGTGATGTCTGCACTTTACCGTGAGTATCTACATACACTGTTCATGCTACAGAAATCTTAGCCCTTCGTAAACACTGTGGCGTGGTGCCCACTCACATCCCTGCCCTGATATTATGTTTTCCTTGGTTTCCGGCTGCAGGTTTAGCGATGTTACCGGATCATTTACATTAGAGTCATTAATCAACAACTCCTGGAGGAATCTCCAAGGGCACTGCTAGATGGGCATGCCTTTGTAAACCAATGCAGCAAAGCTAGTACACACCTGATTGACCTCAGCCGTAGTCTCACAGTTTACTGTAACGTCTCGCATGAAAATGAAAACATGCTAACTTGCTAACTCTGCCTGGGGGTCCTGGGGAAGTGAAATCAGGTCGGGATGTGAGACTGGGTTTCACAGTGGCAGCTGCTGTAATTATGAGGGTCGGTGGCCCCATGGCCCCAGCACATGATTGGGTTTACATGCACCTCAGTAATATGATTATTATCAGATTTATGCAGTTCTGAATATTTAAGCGGTTGTCTAAACAGCGCAATCCGATATCCTGGAGTAAGGCTGTTATTGGATTTCTAGAAACCCGGAAATGAGAGCTGTGTTTTAGCTCAGTAATGTTTCTTCATCCATGTAAACCCTTACTCTGATTTCTTTCATTTTCCTCTGTGTGTTTATGTGTGAAAACAAATCTAATTTATTCATATGGGTCTTTTTACAACTGATGTTGTCTCAAAGCTGCTTTACAGAACTTCAGTAATAATAATTCAGTAAGGAGAGAAAAGAAAGAAGCCCCCGGTGGGCGAGCCAAAGCGATGGTGGCACGGGAAATCTCCCTCAAGTTGGAGGAAGAAACCTCGAGAGGAACCAGACTCACATGGGGGACCCATCATCCTCCTCTGGTCCAATCTACAGTTTGAAATTGTTCAAAGTAACATCAGCTGTGTATCTAATTATGCTGATCTAGTCGTCATGGTGATGATGAAGTTAATGAAGGACTAACTGTGGAATAATAGTCTGATGCAGGGAGCGACAGCGGAAAACTGAGTCTGCAGCGGGAAAGCCTGGTTAGTCCTTCATCAGTGATAGGCTGGGCAGGTTAGCAGCTGGTCAGGGACAGGTAGCAGGTGACTAACAGAGCACTGTCTCAGATACAGCAAGCCGTGCTGAACACTGCAGCTGCCAGACGCATCAGACGCTTTTGGAGTCACACTGGAGCTATGTGTTTGAAGGATCCAGGTCTGTGTGTTCGTATGTTCTGCCGAAGTGTCTCAGAGTTTAAGAAATGTGTTGTTATTAATCTGGTTACTCCCTGACTCCCCTTGACTCGGGTTTCCCCCATTATCTGATCGCCCAGGTGCACGTTTTACTGCAGTACTGGGTAATTAAGTGCATGTAAACGCACTCACCGCTGCAGTGCCGCTGTAACACAGCGTAGCAGCGCCTGTCAGCTTCGATACAGTCTCGTTTTGTTTGCACTTGGCATTCTTGGCATTGTGATGCGGGGAAAGGCATCAGACACGTGACTTCAGTAAGTCTGAACGCTACACACGGTAAACGTTCAACGGGACAAAACAGCACGGCTAGCTGCGTGGATGTGGTTTGGGTAGCAACTATGCTAGCTCAGGCGATCGCTAATCGAACTGAGGTGCACAGTGATTTCAATCATACTAACCTTCACCTTGACCAGCTATGGCACTAGCCAGCTAGCATACTTGCTAAACAAACTACAGACCTTTTATCGTTCGTGTTTATAAAGAGCAGATCCACTGCACTGTTACTAGCGGCGTACTTTCGTGCACTGTGAGGTCCACACTTAAAGCCGAGACTGAACTTCCCTATAAAGGCCCCATACTGGGCTGTGTTTAAATCCAGCCTGAACAGCCACACCACCCACGTCCTCCAGTTGCCCCGGGCTAAACAGCTGCATGTGTATGGGAATAACACTGGCTACTCTGGTTACAGTGAATGTGATGTGAACGCAGGGTGCAGCTAGAACTCTGGAGTCCAACTCATCCCAAACCTTCCTCGTGTGTGGTCATCAAAGCAAAATGTGGATACTTGTTTACAGAATCTAAAGTATAACACACCGTACTGACGGAAGTATTCGCTCGTCCGGCTTCACACGCCTATTAACTGGAGTGAAAGCTAATTCTTAATCCATAGAGTTTAACATGATGCTCCACCCTTTACAGCTACAACAGCTCCAGCTCTTCTGGGAATTCTTTCCACAAGGGTTAGGAATGAGGTTATGGGAATTCCTGACCATTCCTCCAGATGCACATCTGGAGTCAGACACTGGTGTTGGACGAGAAGGCCTGGCTCTCCGCTCTAATCCATCCCAAAGGTGTTCTATCGGGTGGAGGTCAGGACTCTGTGCAGGCCAGTCCAGTTCCTCCACACCAGACTCACTCCTCCATGTCTTTATGGAGCTTGCTCTGTGCACTGGTGTGCGGTCATGCTGGAACAGGAAGGGGCCGTCCCCAAACTGTCACATAAAGTTGGGAGCCTGGAATGGTCCAGAGTCTCTTGGTCTGCTGAAGCATTAAGAGTTCCTCCCACTGGAACTAAGGGGCGGAGCCCAACTCCTGAACACCACCCCCACACCATAATCCCCCCTCCACCAAACTTTACACTCGGCACAGTGCAGTCAGACCAGTACCGTTCTCCTGGTACCGCCAAACCCAGACTCGTCCATTGGATCGCCAGACAGAGAAGCGTGATTGGTCATTCCAGAGAACACTCAATAGAGAACATGGTGGTCCCACTGTTAGCTAGAACCCCTCTTCCAGAACAGTGTTTGAATCAGCGCTGTCCTTGCTTGGCCTGGAAGCGGAGAAGCTGAGTGAGGATTACAGTATGGAGGTGGTGGAGCTGAGGGAAGATGGTTGCAGAGGTTTCTAAAAATGGGCCTTGGGGTAATCCATCAAAACACTCCCACTACCCGGCACATGGCTTCCGAGGATTAATTCAAGGGAACGGTGAGACCGAGAGAGAGGGAGGGGGGGTTGATTAGGGGCAGACAGCTCTGAGCGCGCTCATACCGCGCCTCCTGTCTTCCCCGGCTAAGATAAGGCCTGTGAAAGACAAGGTGATGATCCGACTCGCTCTGTGTTCCTCCAGACCTCTCCTGCGGTAAACAACACTGGTCCCACTTCTCCGACTCTGCCGGGGAGCTGGCGCCTCTGTCCGTCTTCCCTCCCTCTCCTGCCTTTCTCAGGGAGCGCCTGAGGCGGGGTTGCACCTGCTGTTGGACCCGCTCCACCGTGAGCTGTGACAGGGTGGCGTGGCGTCACCCGCTGCTGCCAAGGTGAGATCTCATCCTCCGCAACGTCGCGCTGACTCACGCTCTGACAGGGTCCTCGGCTCGTCCACAACTGTCTCCGGCCTGCCGCCATGGTGACTCCACAAAAACCACAACCGCTGTCAGAGCGACTGTCTGCAGTGAGGACGATAAGTGCTCAGGAGGAACTGGTCCGTCAGACAGCGCACCTTCCACACGCCTGAAATATACAAGACCGTCTGGTTTGGACCATCAAGGCCCTTCAGCCCCGCGTCGCCATCATCTTCATGCCGTCTGCATACGGTTTGGAAATGCCAGCTACCATTATTCCATAAATGCTTCCATTCTCTCAGTCTCACATTCGGTTTCTCAAAGACATCTGCAGACACACGCCCAACAGGCCTTTTCCGCCAACCTTGGGATCCGTTCCGATCCATGGGCCTCATTTTGAACCATTTCCACCAAGATATATGAGTTCTGAACCTAAACAATTGGTGCCCAGCCGGAATTAAGAACAGTAGGCTCTTCAGCGCGAACCGTGACCACATCTGTGGGCATGTCAGTTCATGAGGATCGAGAAGGTGACGATGGTGCCCCCCAGTGGTCTTCTGGAGAACCTCTCTACGTCTTTTTACCTCCAGAAGTTGATCTGAGCTGCTTTCTGCATTCACACATCTGGAATAACAGCCCAAACACTCACAGGTCATCTATACAACTTCACACTCCTGCTCTGCAGCCTCATCACAGGGGTTTTGCTCAGAAGATCAGCAAACAACGGTTCTATCAACACATCTTGGTTTACTGCTACTCTGCTTGCAGGCCCCCTGTTGATATTTTCTTTTCTGGTTTACTATTTTCTTTTCATTAGTTTTTGTTTACCACATGTTCTTTGGATATGGTAGGACATCAAAAGCTACGGAAAGCAGCGCGTTTTGGGCAAATGGACATCAAAGGCCAGCCTGGTCAATGTGTGAAAGTCACGTAGCACACGGTCATCATGTATCCGTGGTATATAAAATGTAACCATGACACCGTACGGCAAGGTTCTTGTCAGACGCAGTTCTGAAACCTTCCGCCGGCGTTAATTCACTGCAGGATTAAAGAGTGTTTTTCTACATTCCTAAGGCTGACTGATCGAGTTGATTCTTTGAGCACGGGGTAGCGAATACGACTACCACAGTTTTGGAGGTCCCACCGAGATACCAATATTCCTCTGAGTACAGAGTTTTCGGAGACAGGATCAGAAATCGACAGAGGCGGCCGCCGTCATCCCAATGAGTGATTCTGAGTCAATTCAGGCGCTCTACTGACTCCGAGACTCTGTACCCGAGGTGACGGTAAGATTATTTTATACTAAAGAAACACAGATCAGTTGCCTATGAATTTAGAATACACGGGAGAATACGGGACGCCGTATTGAGTGATACCAGGTGAAACCAGCCTGAAGGTCTAAGAACGTTTAATGATCAAGTTTGTTTTGGGCCTGAGAGATTCTGTGTGGTTTTTCTGGATTTAAAAGTCTGAAGATTTTCAAAGCATTGTTCTAGAATAATTTGAGTCTCATGGTTGTCTGAACTGAGAATTGTATGTTTTCCCGAATTCATTAGAATTTGAAGATTCTAAGACAAGTTTTTAGAATATTTCATTCTCAGTACTGTTCGACCTGGGGATGGTTTTTCCGAATTTATTTTTAAATGAATTTGATGATTTTAGGGCAAGGGTTTGGAAATAAATCTCTCAGGGCTGATCAAACGAGAGCATTTCAAAGGGGTTTTTCCGGATTCAGTATGAATTTCGAAGGTTCTTAAGACAGGTACCGGGTTTATAGTGCCCGAAGAGTTCGAACTATTCACGTGAAACTGGGTGGATACCGGGTTTAAAATACCTGAAGAGTTAGTTTGAACTATACTTGAGAAATTGAGTCGATACCGGGTTTAAAATACCTGAAGAGTTCAAACTATACACGTGAAATTGATTAATAAAGCGCGCATAATAATAATAATAATAATAATAATAATAATAATAATAGTAAGTATATGAAGGTGTCTATATAGGCTATATATGTAAAAAACTAGAAAAGGAAATAAGGGTGTTATTGAGAAGAAAATATGTAGGTAGAATTTATAATTTGTAATACTCTATTATTTTATAATGGGAAATAAACAAACTAAACGGGCTGGTCCTGTAATAGAGATGAAAAACGTTTATTAAGAGATTGATACAAACCAAATGAAGTTGTGGTCACGACTGACTAAGGGTAAATTTCCTCCAAACGGCACACTCAGCGCTTCCCGTCTAACAGAAGTACGAGAATATTACAAGGAAAAGATAAAGACCCTATAGATTGGTGAGAGTTTTGTAAGTAGGAAGAAGAAGGCCAAAGGAAGTTAGAAAAAGCTGAGGTGAGATTGAGAAAGGGGATATATGTAAAGTATGAACAGAATAATGATTTTTGTGTGAGTCCCTAGACTGTGCCTCCAGGTCCACCCGCCGCGGTTCCGGTAGTACAAGCCGCTGTTCAGAGAGCGCCTCGTCCAGATTCTTCACCTGAAGTCATCGAAGGAGCAGAAGGGACACCAGATCCGCCGAGTTACGCGGAATCCAGCCGTTTGACTGATGAAGTCACCAAGTTAAACCGGAAACTTGAGAGACTGAGTTTGGAGCAGTGCACAGCGGAATTGGGTTGTCTGACGCGGAGTCAAGTGAAAGCACTGAAAAGTTTGCTGGGGAAGAGGCCGCGGAGACAGACACGGAGGGGAAGATGGATGTGAATCAGACTAGTTTATATCCGCCCCTAGCTGCATTGTCCACTCAACAACAGACACTCACGAATGGCTCACCACGGACAGTTTCTCAATTTCCCCAATTTGCCGGACAACTTGTTAACCCGAACAACGCAAACCAAGGCGTACATCCAGCAGTGGTGTATGTACATCGACCATTGGACACTGCAGAGATGGACGCTATGATCAAAGATATTTGTCCACCAAGGAACAACGTGGAAAGGTGTGTGGCTGACTTACAGCGACCGGATGACATTTGGAAATTAACGAACGCGGAATGGACTAGCAAGCGAAGCATGCAGAGAAGAACTTATGCGCAGTTAATGTACTACCGGACTGGGGCCAAGGCGGGGGATGCTGAAGCACGAGGAGAAGGCGGGACTGAAGGTAGGAGAGAACGGGTATGTTTTAATTGTGGGAAAGCAGGTCATTTAGCTAGAACGTGCAGATCAGAGAGGGTGCAACACAGCAGAAGAGGTACACGATATCAGCAGAATAGGTATAGGGGGTCAGAGCAGCAACAACGGCCTGAGTTCACAGTGACAGAACCGGACCATGCCGAATAGGATAGAGTGGGAGAAAAATGTACACAGTTTGTAAAGATGACTTTGAAACCCAGCGAGGAACCCATTCTAAATTTAGAGATTGCTGGGAAACCTATTCCGTTTTTAGTTGACTCGGGTGCAACCGTTTCAGTACTTAGGGAAGGGTCAGTACCCGTATCCCTTAGTACGGACACGATTCTAACAGTGGGCGTTTCAGGTTTTACCCCTCACAGAGTATTTTTGTGATCCTGTGAAGGTGAAATTGGGTGATAAAATAGTAAAACACCGCTTTATAGTCTCCACACATTGCCCCGTGAATTTACTAGGACGAGACTTATTGGGAGCTTTCAATCTAAACATACAATGTACAGATTCAGGTTTTTCTGCTACTAGTCCTAGTATAGGGTTATCTCCACTTAAATTAGGCCCAGTAGAATATTCTTGGGATCTGACAGAGCAGAGAACCTTTAATACATTGTATGGAGCTCTGTTAAAGGTTGAATGGGAAAATCCTCCATTTTTACATTGTGTTTCATTTTCCTCCCTGGATGGTTTTTGACAATATGTATGAACAGTCATGGACACAGAAGATACCAGCTGAAACAGTATCAGTATCTTATGTGTACTATGACAATCAGTTTGCAGCAGCACATGTAGTATTGAGTGAGGGAAAGAGACAGTTGTTTAGGGAGCCAGGTGAACCACACATTGCCTTAGGCAAGAAAAGGGGTCAATAGGGAGACATAGGGGTGTGGTTAGGCACATTACTTAATTCTAAAAAATTGGGAAAACAAAAATGATAAGTGTTTTTCACCCTGTATGAATGTCCGGAGGGTTCCGGTAATGAATGAGTCTTCTGTTACACGGTCAAGACATGAGCAGCCAAATGAAGAATGACGAGACTGAGACTAATGACTTTTGACTTTTTGAGGTTTTTTGGAGTTTTTTTTTAAATGAATATAATATTGGTTCAATGAAAGGGGCATCCCCAGTTAAAAGGTACCAAATAGGGCTCAATACCCTATGTCCAAGGAGGCAGAAGAAGGGTTATCTAAAATTATAAATTCCCTTTTGGAAAAATATATTCACCGGTGAATAGCCCTTTATTAGCGGTTTTTAAAGAAAAGTGGTACAAGATCTGAGAGCGGTAAAAGAAGCAGTATACCCCGCTACTCCGATTGTACCTAATCCTGCAACTATTTTGTCCGAAATTCCACCAAGTGCAACATATTTTTCAGTAGTTGGCTTCGCAAATGCGTTTTTCAGTATACCCATGGAGGCCCAGGGTCAATATTGGTTTGCATTTATCTTCAAGGGCAAAAGGTATACGTGGGCGGTGATGCCACAGGGATACACTGACTCACTGAATATATTTTCACGGGAATTACATCATAATTTGAAGGGGTTTGTCACACCTAGGGGAAATACCCTAGAGAAATATGCTGATGATCTTATACTCGAAATTCTTATGCAGATCAGGTGGCTAAACAAACAGCTGACAATGACAATGTGGATGATGAAGAAGATATTTCAGACTCGGCGTCTGACATATCTTCATCAACAAATAATGATGTAATTGTGTTGCAGCAGTCTATCACAAAGGCGGAACTGGGAGTTTGGCGTGCACAGTGCAAGAGGGAACCCAAAACTGGGATTTGATGGAAGACCAAAACAGACCCGCGATTCCTAAATCAGCATTTCCATTTCTTGGAAAATCACGCATTCAGTGGATCATGCATCCAAATTGGCTATGACAGATTTGGTTAACAAATACTGGTATGTACCTAGATTTTCACAATATGCTAAAGCATACTGTGAAAGGTGTATAGTATGTATTCAAATGAACATTAGCAGGGGTATTACACCCTCAGTTAGTGCACATCAACCGCCCAGTGGTTCGTTTGAGCATCTAATGATGGATTTCATCGAACTAACTCCTCGACAACAATTTAAATATTGTATTGTGATTGTTGATTTGTTTTCAAAATACCCAGAGGTTTTTCCCTTGCAGGCGTCAGGACGCAATTACAGTGGCTAAGTGTCTATTGAGAGAAGTCTTCCACGGTAGGGTATTCCGCACAGGTTATCTTTGGATAACGGCACACGTTTTATGAATAAGATCATGACACATTTATCTGACACACTGAAGTTTGATGTAAAGACGCATTGTGCGTATCATCCACAGCCCTCTGGAGCAGTGGAGAGGTTAAATCAAACAGTGAAACAAAAAACTGACTAAAGTAAGTCTGGACACAGGCCTAAATTGGGTGCATGCCTTACCGTTAGTGCTAATGAACATCAGGGGGTCGAGCTAATAGACAAACGGGACTCTCACCATTTGAAGTCCTTACAGGGTAACCCATGAGAATTACATAAATGCTACCATACAGACTGAAGGACACTGAAAAACATTACAACTAATGGATGACAGTATGATTAAATACATGAAGGGTTTACACAGTTCTCTTGTTACTACTCATACACAGGTGCGAGCAGCGCTTCCAGGGCCGTCAAACTATACACGCAATACAGGTCGGTGATTGGATCGTGGTGAAGGACTTCAGGAGGAAGTCGTGGAAATCACCTCGATGGTTGGGGCCTTGGCAGGTTCTGCAAGTCACACCAACTGCTGTTCGAGTAGCTGAAAGGGATTCCTGGATTCATTCGCACACCTGATCTGAGTGGTTGACAAGGACGCCGACGGTCTACATTTGTATATGTGTGGTCCGGATTGGTACCATACATGCAGCGGAGAAAAGGAAGAATGGGTGGCGGCGTAGATCCTTATGGTGGTTCACACCTATGGATGTTGGAGCACCATCAGGATGGCAGGATATCAATGATTTCATTAATGCTTTAGATCAAACGATACACTCTTTTGGGCCATCACCCAGCGCGGGATCGAGTTTTTTTCAAAATTTGGTTAACAGATTTGGAATATGGGGGGCAACAATGGCTAAAATTTTGATACCAGTAACAGTAATGCTAGGAATCGGGCTTTATTGTTGTACAATATCATTGGCATGTGCAAGGGCTTTGATTCACCAGTGGGTTGGAAATGTTGTGGGTAATTCTGGTATGCAATGCATGAAAGTACAACAGTCAGATGTCAATTACTGTGATGAGATCCATACTAGATTATTTCCTGTTTTCTGAACAACATTAATGACATGTAGGTAAAAAAAAAAAAAAAAGGTAGGAATGTGGGGGAATTTTTTCCTGGTTTATATGTTCTATTTCATTAGTTTTGTTTTACCACATGTTCTTGCATATGGGACCGTTTGGGGAATAGGAGCAGACAAATGGTGACTTTGTTACTGGGAAACAACGGGTTCTATCAACTTCACACCAGCCTCATCACAGGGGGCTCAGAAGATCAGCAATCAACACAGGTTGGGAAAATGGACATCAAAGGCCAGCCTGGTCAATGTGTGAAAGTCACGCGTGTGGATGTTTTTAGATCTGATGCAACAGCGGAGCTCGGTGTTCTCCTCTGCCTCTCAGAGATGAAAGCTTTAACCGCTGTTTATCTGATGGGGACAGGGTTTGGAGGGTCTTCCAGGTGGTTGTTAGGAAGCGATGTTTACAGACGAGTCTCAGTCTGGATGCTGTGGACACTCGAATCAGATTTCAAAGTGTCTTTTGCGTCGAGCAACAGCAGTGCCAAACCCAGGGTGACCAAAGAGCTTGACGGAGCGACCGGAGGGTGAGATGATGCACCTCCGTCTCTCCTGTATCCGTGTTTGATATTCGCATCACCAGTGTGGCTTTCCCAGAACAGGCTGACACACCAATCCGATCTGATCACTGTGCGGACAGTCATCTCAAAAGAGCTGATTTCAGGAACGACGCAGCCTTCCGCTATTCTGGAAAATGAATCCCTGCAACTGGATTATCTTGTACTAGATTTCTGGGATTTCTAAAATCTGAAAGTTGACATTTGAAAATATCAGCTGTCCATCATGTGAGAAACTGATGGTGAGCGGATCAATAGAAATGGTCTAAAGCCGCTCGGAATGATTCCTCATAACACTGACGAACCCTGAAGTTCCGAAGGAGTTTCCTTTTCCTACGGAGTTATCATTACTGAGACTGAGGCTCCTCGGTCGGGAGGCGAGGCACGGATCAGGAGAAGAATACCGGAATATCAAAGTCTCTCCACAGTACCGTGTGCAGCATCTCGTCTACGAACGAGGAACAGAACAACCTGAGCCTGAAGGAAGCCTCGGAAGGACGCTGCTGCGAGACCCACAACAACTCCAGTTAATAAACAACAAACAACAAAAACCTGTTATTAAAATTTATTGTGTTTACCTGCAGCCTGTAGAAGATTCCGAGCAGGAAAACCTTCAGAAAGGTCAGTATTCCGGAGGTATATCGGTGTGTAGAGTTCTCTGATTAATTTTGGGGGTCTCGATAACAATGAGTTGGTTTGAGTGTTCAAATAAGAAACACACTGTACAGTCAATGCCTCCACAGGACCACCCCAGAGCAGGTAGTATGTGGGTGGTGGATCATTCTCAGCACTGCAGTGACACTGACGTGGTGGTGGTGTGTTAGTGTGGGTGGTGCTGGTGTGAGTGGATCAGACACAGCAGTGCTGCTGGAGTGTTGAGACACTGTGTCCACTCACTGTCCACTCTATTAGACACTCCTACCTTGCTGCTCCACCTTGTAGATGGACAGTCAGAGGCGATAGCTCATCTGCTGCTGCACAGTGCAGTGTTGGTCATCCTCTAGTCCTTCATCAGTGGACACAGGACGCTGCCCCACAGGACGCTGCCCCACAGGACGCTTCGCCACAGAACGCTGCCCACAGAACGCTGCCCACAGGACGCTGCCCCACAGGACGCTGCCCCACAGGACGCTGCCCCACAGGACGCTGCCCACAGGATGCTGCCCACAGGACGCTGCCCCACAGGACGCTACCCACAGGACGCTGCCCCACAGGACGCTGCCCACAGGACGCTGCCCCACAGGACGCTGCCCCACAGGACGCTTCGCCACAGAACACTGCCCACAGAACGCTGCCCACAGGACGCTGCCCCACAGGACGCTGCCCACAGGACGCTGCCCACAGGACGCTGCCCCACAGGACGCTGCCCCACAGGACGCTGCCCACAGGATGCTGCCCACAGGACGCTGCCCCACAGGACGCTACCCACAGGACGCTGCCCCACAGGACGCTGCCCACAGGATGCTGCCCACAGGACGCTGCCCACAGGATGCTGCCCACAGGACGCTGCCCCACAGGACAGTGCCCCACAGGACGCTGTTGGCTAGTTGGTGGACGATTCTCAGTCCAGCAGTGACACTGAGGTGTCCAGCAGCACTGCTGTGTCTGAGCCACTTACACCAGCACCACACACACTAACACACCACCACATCAGGTTGGAGAACATGTGTTAGAGTACTCATGCAGAACCTTTCCAGTTCCCTCGATGTTCTTTGATCTTCACTGGTGGACCACCCTCTCAAACCCACACCACAGGTTTTCCCATCATTCATTGTGAGGTTACAGGAAGTCCATGAAGGGCTCAAGCAGTGCCCACATGTTGCCTCTCCGGTGGGGTGGTGTTAACAGGGGCACTCTGGAGGGTCTTCGGCTCCCGTATCCCATGGAAGCTGAAGAACGCTGTAAGGACCTGCGGGATAAGCGTGTGGGGCTCCTGTAGTGAATGTGGCCGTGGTTTCTGCCAGACGCCACCGGTCACCATCATTAAGCACCAGTGGGCGGTAGTGCTCTCTACGACGTATTCCTGGTACACACGTGACACTGTGGATCAAGCAATGCTAATGCTAATGCTAACCCATGAGCACGCAGGCCAGTGTTTAACCTCACTCACAAGATCACACCTCACAGCTTATACAGGTGTGGGCGTTCCCAAGTGCTCCCCTGAGTTAACCCCTTCATAACCAAGCCAGGTACTGATATCACATGACCGTCCGAGTGTTTTGCTCCATCCCTCCAACCTGGTCACACGGTACGTGACATGACGGAAGGTGTTCAGAGGTGCCAAATTCAGCTCGTCTAATTAGTTTGTTTCTGCATCCTTAACCGGATCCGTCAGGCATTCGCGTCTGTCCAGCCCGTCACACGTCAGACGGAGCCTGTTTTTATTTCATTGAACATTCCGGGAAGTCCCGTCACTCACGCTGAGAGACTGGCATTAAAAGGTCTGAGCTCCTTTATATGAGGGAGGCAGCTCAGAATTACCCGCCCTGTCACAGAGTTGGTGATGAGGTCGTGACCCTCAGCGGCACAGAGATTAAATACGCATGCTGAGCTGGCGGGCTCTGTTTCCTGGAGGACGTGTGACTTACTGACATGGACATTTCCAACATCAGTTACATCACTGATTAAATATTCCTCTCTGGGCTCATAGAACCACCCTCAGCTAGCGGACCATGGTAAGCTCTTTATCACCGAGACCCAGTTAGAGGAGGAGCAAAACGAGACTCGCGACTCGAACCTCAAATAACTCTCGACTCACCCTTCAGTTATTAATGATGTGACTCAGACTCGGCCTTAAATGACTCGGGATTCAACTTGGGCTTACCATTAAAGGAATCATGATTTGACTTGGACTCAGCCTTAAATGACTCGGGATTTGCACTGGACTCGGCCTTAAATGACTTGGGATTCGCACTGGACTCGGCCTTAAATGACTCATGATTTGACTTGGACTCGGCCTTAAATGACTCGGGATTCGCACTGGACTCAGCCTTAAATGACTCGGGATTCTCCTTGGGCTCGATCTCTCTTGGACCACCAACACCAAGACCCAATTAGAGGAGCAAAACAAGACTCGCGACTCGAACCTCAAATAACTCTCGACTCACCCTTCAGTTATTAATGATGTGACTCAGACTCGGCCTTAAATGGCTTGTGATTCAACTTGGGCTTACCATTAAAGGAATCATGGTTTGACTTGGGCTCTGCCTTAAATGACTCAGGATTCGCACTGGACTCGGCCTTAAATGACTCAGGATTTGACTTGGACTCGGCCTTAAATGACTCAGGATTTGACTTGGACTCGGCCTTAAATGACTCGGGATTCGCACTGGACTCGGCCTTAAATGACTCGGGATTCTCCTTGGGCTCGATCTCTCCTGGACCACCAACACCAAGACCCAATTAGAGGAGCAAAACAAGACTCGCGACTCGAACCTCAAATAACTCTCGACTCACCCTTCAGTTATTAATGATGTGACTCAGACTCGGCCTTAAATGGCTTGTGATTCAACTGGACTCAGCCTTAAATGACTCAGGATTTGCACTGGACTCGGCCTTAAATGACTCAGTGATTCACCTTGGGCTCGATCTCTCCTGGACCACCAACACCATGGCAATGGTCAAGAAGGCACAGCAGAGGCTCCTCTTCCTGAGAAACAACCTTCGGGAGAAACTGCTGGTGTCCTACTACCGCTCCGCCATCGAGAGTGTGCTGGCATCTCAGCGTGGTAGAGCAGCTGTTCGGCGGCAGAAAGGAGAGCACTGCAGAGAGTCACACCGCCCAGAAGACCATCAGCTGCCCACTGCCCTGCCTCGAGGACCTGTCCAGCCAACATCCTGAAAGACCCATCTCACCAGGACATCCCCTGTTCCCCCTGCTGCCCTCCGGTAAACCCTTTAGGCCCACCACGTCCCAGACAAACAGTAACCCCGGAACCGTACGGGAACTGAACACTTCCAAACACGCACACTGAGAACACTGTGCTCAGTAGAAGTGAACTGAACACTACCTCAACACTTCATTGGCAACGACTCCAATACAGCACTGTATACAGTTCCAGTGTTCCATTCCACCCGCTCTATTGTCCCTGCCACCGCTGCCCTTGCTGACGGTCATTTATGGCTCTTCTGTGCGGCTGATTTGTGACACCGCCTGCTCTGAAAGGAGCCTTTCAAGTACATGTGAACTGGATTGAATACGGAGCCATTAAGGCCTCCCAACAGAACTACGTCTGGAGGAACAAAAGACGCGCTGATAGCGAACAACCGGAATAACACTCCACAGGGCCTTTCAGGTATTAAATGTGGTTCTGTGGGCCCTGGGCCATGCCCCCCTCTCTCCCCCCTCCACCCCTCCCCTCCCTTCCAGGCCTGTCGGAGGCTGACAGCATCCTACAGCTGTGATGACGGCTGGCGCAAACAGTCCGCGCGTCAGAAGCTCAGCGGCGGTGACAGCTCCCACCCATCACGGCTACGATACACGGCGTGACAGCTTAAACAGCCGGGCGGTGCTGACGGGGGAAGGTACCGGGGGGATGCGGGGGGCAGGAAGATTAAAGCGCCTGGTCTCTTTCTGCTTTTTACTAATGCAGTCGCTTGTTTACATCCGCAGGGCTGAGACAGACCTCCACCGCCCCCTGCTGGCCAAGCTATACAGTCACACTGCCTGTTCCACAAGCCACAAAGCCTGTTCACCAGTTCACCAAACCCTCTCTCCCTCACTCTGTACACACCTCACACCAAACCCACTCTCCCTCACTCTGTACACACCTCACACCAAACCCTCTCTCCCTCACTCTGTACACACCTCACACCAAACCCTCTCTCCCTCACTCTGTACACACCTCACACCAAACCCCCTCTCCCTCACTCTGTACACACCTCACACCAAACCCTCTCTCACTCACTCTGTACACACATCACCGCAAACCCTCTCTGCCTCACTCTGTACACACCTCACACCAAACCCCCCCTCACTCCACTCTGTACCTTGGACACACCTCACACCAAACCCTCTCTCTCACTCCACTCTGTACACAACTCACACCAACCCCACTCTCACTAACTCTGTTCACACCTCACACCAAACCCTCTCTCCCTCACTCTGTTCACACCTCACACCAAACCCTCTCTCCCTCACTCTGTACACACAGCTCACACCAAACCCTCGCGTCCCTCACTCACTCTGTACACACCTCACACCAAACCCTCTCCCTCACTCTGTACACACCTCACACAAACCCTCTCTCACTCACTCTCTGTTACACAACTCACACCAAACCCCTCTCTCCCTCAACTCTGTACACACCTCCACCACCAAACCCTCTCTCCACCCTCACTCTGTACACACCGCTCACACCAAACCCTCCTCTCACTCACTCTGTACACACCTCACACCAAACCCTCTCTCCCCTCACTCTGTACACACCTCACACCACCAAACCCTCTCTCACTCACTCTGTCTGTACACACCTCACACCAAACCCCTCTCCTCCCTCACTCTGTACACACCTCACACCAAACCCTCTCTCACTCACTCTGGTACACACTCACACCAAACCCTCTCCTCACTCACTCTGTACACACCTCACACCAAACCCGCTCTCACCACTCACTGCTGTTACACACCTCACACCAAACCCTCTCTCCCCTCACTCCTGTACACACCTCACACCAAACCCTCCTATCCCTCACTCTGTACACACCTCACACCAAACCCCTCTCTCCCTCAACTCTTTACACACCTCACACCAAACCCTCTATCCCTCACTCTGCTACACACCTCACTCCAAACCCTCTCTCAATCACTCTGTACACACCTCACACCAAACCCTCCTCTCCCTCACTCCTGTACACACCTCACACCAAACCTCTCTCACTCACTCTGTACACACCTCACAACCAAAACCGCTGCCCCTCTCTCCCCGCACACTCTGCTGCTACACACCTCACAACACCAAACCTGCTCTCCCCTCACTCTGTACACACCTCACAACCAACCCGCTCTCCCTCACTCTGTACACACCTCACACCAAACCCTCTCTCACTCACTCTGTACACACCTCACACCAAACCAACCCGCTCTCCCCTCACTCTGTACACACCTCACACCAAACCCGTCAAAACCCTCTCTCCCTCACTCTGTACACACCTCACACCAAACCCTCTCTCCCTCACTCTGTACAACACCTGCACACCAAACCCTCTCTCTCACTCACTCTGTACGCACACCTCACACACAAACCCGCTCTCACTCACTCTGTACACACCCTCACACCAAACCCTCTCTCCACTCACTCTGTACACACCGACACACCAAACCCCACCCTCACTCACTCTGTACACACCTCACACCAAACCCGCCTCACTCATCTCTGTACACACCTCACACCAAACCCTTCCCTCTCACTCACACTCTGTACACACCTCACACCAAACCCTCTCTCCCTCACTCTGTACACACCTCACACCAAACCCCCCCTCACTCACTGCTGTACACACACTCACACCAAACCCGCATCCACTCACTCTGTACACACCTCACACCAAACCCTCTCTCTTCACTCCCCACTACTGTACACACCTCACACCAAACCCTCTCTCCCTCACTCTGTACACACCTCACACCAAACCCCCCCTCACTCACTCTGTACACACCTCACACCAAACCCTCTCTCACTCACTCTGTACACACCTCACACCAAACCCTCTCTCTGTCCCATGTTATGTTGAGTGAACTGAATGTTTCCTTGTGTGTTTACCACAAACACAGAGTCGATATTAATTACAATAAATTAAAGTTGTATTTTTCAAAAAGCATGTTTAGAAAGCATTTCAGAAATTCAGAGCTGGAGTCCCTCCTTACCCGTATCCCAAAACACAACATCATGGTACCCGGAAAAGAGTTCTGCACATCCAGCCTGCCGTTCATAACACACAGTAACACACGAGGCTTTCCAGGACACACGTCACATTTAAATCAGCTCTGCTCAGTTCTGCCTGCTGTGCTGCTATTTACAATAACACTCTGATCTAACACTCAGGTATGAATAGTGCAGGTACCCTGTTTCACGTCTCCACACGCGCCGCTCACCACAGACGGGCAGTTAGAACAGGCTGACAATGTGTTTCCACCACAGTCGCTCCGAGCCCAGGCCAGAGGTCTGGATATACAGTCGCGTTGTCATTCGGTAGTCGGCGTAATGCCCATATAAGGAGTTCCAGGGGAAGGCAGATTCCTCTATGGGGAAAACCAATGAGCAGAAGCGATCCACCGTAAACAATCAGCATCTGGTCAAGCGAAATTAACTTAAACCTAGTTCTAATATATCTCATCCTGAGCTAATTCTAGGACAGTTTATTTAAGGAATATGAGATATTTAAGTCGTATATTATATAATAAGTCAAATTATCCCGCTAGAATGGCAGACTGTTTTATTTATATCCTGAAATATGAAATATTATCTGGGAATAAAGTATATAACTGAACTGAGCTCCAGGAAAAGACCTGAGGACGTGTCTTATAATATTTGTATATATGAGCTGGGTTTAAGATTTCATTTCACCAGATGCCGGTTTTCACAGTGTGTGAGCCAGACAGACATCCTCCCCCCGAACCCCACTGGATCCTCCGAGTTAGGAGGTTAGCAGTCCAAGGGGGCTTTGAATCTCTTTAGACATAATGAGAAACTGTAGCACCAGTTCAGTTCAGTGGCACCCCCCCCACCAAGCCCCCCGCTATACTCTACATCAACAATAATCTTATTTATACTGTCTCAGTTATATCATTTATAACAGCGTCATGTGACCATATTACACTGTCAACAACAGCACGGGTGGTGATGGTGATGGTGGTGGTGGTGATGGTGGTGATGGTGGATGGCCCTAATCACACCTGGTCTATTTGAGTGATCAGTAAATCGGTAACCCTGAGATATGTTTAGACATGTGTGTATCTCTTTATCAGAATGGGGGTTGATTCGGTGTTCCACCCTGCCTAGCTGTGATTAGCTAGAACCCTGGTCCTGGAGACACCCTGGCCTTCACATTTTAGTGCTTCCCCTGCTCCCAACACTGACAAACTTATCAGCTCATTGACGAGCCCTTTCAGAGCTGCAGGGTGTTAAAGCAGGGCATCTGAAACTAAAGTGTGCAGAGCAGGGGGTCTCCAGGACCGGGGGGCTACCAGGACCAGGGCATCTCCAGGACCAGGGCGTCTCCGGGACCAGGACATCTCCGGGACCAGGACACCTCCGGGACCAGGGCACCTCCGGGACCAGGGCAACTCCGGGACCAGGGCAACTCCGGGACCAGTGCAACTCCGTGACCAGGGTAACTCTGGGACCAGGGTAACCACTTTTCAGCTTCCCATTATCCCCCTGCATTAAACAGACTGCACCTTTAAGCCTGATATATGTAAATGAGCTCTGTTCCCATTGGCTATCCACTTGGCTATAACCTCCTATCTCCCAAACCAGAACTTTATATTCTAATATTATAATATTTTTTGAGAATATTATACATATTCCTTTACAAAGTGAGTAAAATTAGGCCAGTTTAACTGAATTTAACATAGTTTGATGTATTATTATTTTATTATTAACATTATTATTATTATTATTATCATCATCATTATTATTATCATAATTACAGTATTTTATATGTGGCACAATTTATTAATTGCATTATTAAATAAAAAAAAATACAAAATATATATATCGTGTGTTGTGAAAAGGTTATGAGATATCATGATACAATATCAATATGATATGTATCGGCCACCCCCGACTGTACCGGTCCAGTTTGCCGTTTGTGTGTTGTGAGCTGATGAACGTGCTACAGTCCCTCATTATCCCGAATGGGCATCGCAACAGTTAAGCTATGTGTGAATTAGGGTACGGGCGACGTGCAGGTGAGTCACCTGAGTCCAGCACGCAGGACCTTAGTCCTAATACCGGTCCCGTTACTTTTACACAAGCCGTAGTTTCAGGTCACGTCCCAGGCGACCCACGTGTTGGCACCACCATAAAGGCAGGGCGGTGCCGGATGGAGTCCTCTGCGATCTACAAAACCGGGGAAATAAAAATACTCAACTCTTTTACAAAAGCATAAACAAAGCTCCCGTGCCGCCTGGAGCTCCCAACGTAACACTGGACTCGCTCCTACAAAAAGTCTCGCCCACACCCGGCCGCGCGGGCCACTGGGAGGAACGTAGGTAGAAAAGAACCGGACCGACCCGGCTGTGCAGTGCAAACCACGTCTCTGACCATCTCAGGGGTCAGTGTGCATGGGTGTGTGTCTGGCATGGGGGTGAGATCATCTCGAAGCTAGTCTAACCTAATGTTTTCCCATTATGATGCTGAATTATGAATATTATTATTATTATTACTATTATTACTATTATTATTTTATTATTGTTGTTGTTTTTATTATTAATATGATTATTATTATTACTTATTCTGTTTAAACGTCTTTCTTGTTTTGAGTCTTAACTTAAAGGGCCCTTATGATCCATCCACCTGGTTCAGAACAAAAACAGGAGCTCCTCCTGCCTTCCTCCACCTTAAACACACAGTACAGAGCTCCTCCTGCCTTCCTCCACCTTTACAGGTTTTGGTACGGGCCCTGTAAGTGGTGGATGAGGAATTTTAGATATGGACTAGATTAAAGATGATCCACCAGCCGAAGCTCTGCGCAGGTGAGTTTCTCTCTCTCTCAGTTGGATTTGTCCTCCACCTGCGTCTGCTCCTCTTCCACTACCAGTATCTGTAGGTTGTGTATCTGTCCATTGGCCTCCAGCTGCAGCTCCTCCGTTTGGGCGTGCACCTCCTCACTCTGTACTATTTGCTCTCCTGCTCCCTCCTTCACAGTCAGGCTCGCCTCCTCCACTTCTCCCGAGCCGTCGGCCTCCAGCTGCAGCTCCACGACTCCCACGTCGTGCTCCCCCGGCGCCGGGTCGATCTCGATGACCGTGGCGGTGTGAGCTTGGCTCTCGTCCTCATGCTCCACGTCCACTGAGCCCTGGGTCAGCCGCACCAGCTCCACGGGGCTGACCACGGTGCAGCCGGGGTCCTGCACCGCCGTCGTGCCCAGCAGGGTGATCCCCTGCGCCGGATGGAGAGTGATGGTCTCGCCTTTTCCGTCCGTGGCGATGCGCGTGAAGACCTAGAGATTATTTGAGGGAAAATGAGATTAAGTCAGGATCAGTCAACAGCCTGGAAGACCAGCAGCGCAAATCATCAACATCCACACACAGTTTTTGTTTTTGTAAATTTGTTTTCTTGAATTAAATTTTATTTTTCTTTGTAAATTTAGTTTTATTTTTATAACTTTGTTTTGTGAAATTATTATTTTTGTTTGTAAGTTTGTTTTCTTGAATGGAATATTTTTTGGTTGTAAATTTGCTTTTTCTTTTTGTAATTTTGTTTTTTTTAATGAAATTTTATTTTTGTTTGTAAATTTGTTTTCTTGAAAGGAATTTTATTTTCCTTTGTAAATGTATTTTTTATTATTGTAAATTTGTTTTCTTGAATGAAATTTTATTTTCGTTTGTAAATTTGTTTTTTTGAATTGAATGTTTTTGTTTGTAAATTTGTTTTTGCTTTTGTGATTTTGTTTTCTGAAATTGATTTTTTTTTTTTTTTGAAAATTTGTTTTTAAATTTGACTTTCCATAATTCGCAGCCGCATGTGAGGACACAGTGACTGTGAGAAAGATCTATAAGCGCAGCATTCGTGGGAAATGCTTTAACAGGTCAAGTCAGACCGAGTCAAGTCAGGCTGGTACCATCCAGTGGAAAGCAAGTTTAACCGCGTCCTCACTTTACCATATTGCTTGTATAGCCCCTGTACATATCTGTGCATCCTTACCTGTGAGCCCACCGGAAGGGCATGTAGGGTGACCGCGGTGGACGGCTGAGCCAGGTTGGCCACGGTGAAGGGCTGTCCGACAGAGGGCAGGGTAATCGGGGAGAGCACGGTGAACTGTGGGTGCTGGAGGGTCACAGGCTGCGTCACAGTGGAGCCCAGCAGGGTGGTGGAAGCGGGTCTCTGGAGACGGGGACGTTTGGGGGCCCGCTTGGCCGGGGGAGAGGAGGGGGGCAGCAGGCTGCTGAGTGCCTGCGACTGAGACAACCAGCTCTGCTGCTTCTTCTGCTCCTCCAGCTGCTGCTCCAGACCTAACGAAACAGACACAACAACCACAGCACCAACGTCATTCCGGTGACAGTGCTGCTCTAGGATGTCCTGTTTGGGTCGCCAGGCTTCCGAAGGCTGGTTCATGATTCCTCTCAATCTGAATGTGTCCAGAAGGAGAGCTTCAGTCTGGATAGCTGGGCTTTGAGTGAGAGCTCTACAGGCCTTGACTGCGGTGTCAGAGATCAGAGTACCTACGGTAGATAAACGGGAGAACCGGATACTCACTGGTCAGGGTTTTGAGGACCTGCTTCTCTCCTGGGTCGGTCATTTGTCGTCGAACACTCAGGATGCGTTTGATGGAGTCCAGCAGGCCAAACACCTGGGCCAGGTTACTCAGAACTGCCACTTCTGCACACATACGCATACATACACTCAGCACGAAAGCCCAGACGGGTCCCCAGCACAGCTTATGCTCAACATGTGATAATAACGGACTGGGCTGGGCGATATGAATCACGTCTGGGTTTTTTAGGCTGAATGGTATACAGTATGTTCCTGTATTGATGAAGTTGGCCCATCAGTCAGTTGCAGGTCAAAAATCCATGAGCTTAAAACTAATCGTGATCCGCCTAAACACAGTGACAGACATAAGCCTCTATAAAAGCATCTGCTGGGACGGGACACCCGGAATCTAATTATATTTTTAGGCTTTTAAAGACTTCTTGTTTTGTTGTTGCTATAGGAAGCATATTTATAGGGAGGTGGTGGACCACCACACAGCTCCACCACCAGCAAGACTCCACCATCTCCTCTTATTACCCTCCTGTGTTAATGCTGATGAACACTGCTCAGATAAACTACTAGTGATGGTGGTGAATAATGAGGAGACAGAGCTGAAGGTGCGGCTGTTTATGCATGGCTAGAACAGCGGATAACACAATGTCTACCTCGGTGGCTAACACGGTGGCTAACACGGTGGCTAACACGGTGGCTAACATATATGTATGTCTTAAAAACTTGATACCCCACCCAGTGAGCCATTATCATAAAAAAACGGAACCTAAGCTGCAAAAAATAAATAAATAAATAAAAAATTAAATTTACTGTTTTTCTGAAAGCCATAAGTAAACGTTCACACATACACTATACTGCCAAAAGTATTCGCTCGTCTGTCTTCACACGTATATGAACTTGAGCTACATCTTGTTCTTAATCCATAGGGTGTAATATGATGCTCCACCCTTTACAGCTACAACAGCTTCAGCTCCTCTGGGAAGTCTCTCCACAAGGGTTAGGAATGTGTTTATGGGAATTCCTAACCATTCCTCCAGAAGCACATCTGTGAGGTCAGACACTGATGTTGGACGAGAAGGCCTGGCTCTCAGTCTCCGTTCTAATCCATCCCAAAGGTGTTCTATCGGGTGGAGGTCAGGACTCTGTGAAGGCCAGTCCAGTTCCTCCACCCCAGACTCCCTCATCCATGTCTTTATGGAGCTTGCTCTGTGCACTGGTGTGCGGTCGTGTTGGAACAGGAAGGGGCCGTCCCCAAACTGTCCCACAAAGTTGGGAGCATGAAATGGTCCAGAGTCTCTTGGTCTGCTGAGCATTAAGAGTTCCTCCCATTGAAACTAAGGGGCGGAGCCTAACTCCTGAACACCACCCCCACACCATAATCCCCCCTCCACCAAATTTACATTCGGCACAGTGCAGTCAGACAAGTACCGTTCTCCTGGTACCGCCACACCCAGACTCGTCCATCGGGTTAAGAGACGGAGAAGCGTGATTGGTCACTCCAGAGAACACGCCTCCACTGCTCTAGAGTCCAGGGGCGGAGCTTAACACCACTGCGTTCCACGCTCTGCACTGTGCTTGGTGATGTAGGCTGGGGTGCAGCTGCTCGCCATGGAAACCCATTCCATGAAGCTCCACACACTGTTCCTGAGCTGATCTGAAGGACACATGAAGTTTGGAGGTCTGTAGTGATGGACTCTGTAGAAAGCTGGTGACCTCTGTGACCTATGACCCTCAGCATCCGCTGACCCCGCTCTGTCATTGTACGTGGTCAAACACTTCCTGTCTGAGCTGCTGTCGTTCCCAATCACTCCCACTGTGTTCTAATCCCACTGACAGTGGACTGTGGAATATTTAGTAGGGGGGAATTTCACCACTGGACTTGTAGCACAGGTGGAGCATCCTATCACGGTACCACGCTGGAGTTCACTGAGCTCCTGAGAGCGACCCCTTCTCTCACTAACGTCTGTAGGAGCAGTCTGCATGTGTAGGTGCTCGGGATTTACACACCTGTGGCCATGGAAGTGACTGGAACACCTGGATTCAGTGATTAGGATGGGGGAGTGAATACTTTTGGCAGTATAGCGTGTGTCATATGAAGGTATAAGGAGCTGGAGTTCAAACTGTTTACGCACAACGTCATACGGGCCGAGTTTCAGAACGGACCCTGTTCTGGGTGATTAGTCCGGCTGACCGCTGGGAACTCACCGGCGTCCTGCAGGTTCGCTTGGTCAGAGCGGAGCTGCACCCCCCTCAGCAGCTCCAGCAGCTCCGTACGGATGTTACTGACCACCTCCCCCATGAGGCCCACGTCTGCGATGCCCTTCCAGAAACTGAACGTCTCCTCTAAATGACAGAGAGACACACAGACATAAACCCTCACAGCAATGTTCAACATCAGCACCTGTCCTCACTAATACTCAATCAAACCAATCACAGCAATGTTCAACATCAGCACCTGTCCTCACTAAAACTCAATCAAACCCTCACAGCAATGTTCAACATCAGCACCTGTCCTCACTAATACTCAATCAAACCAATCACAGCAATGTTCAACATCAGTACCTGTCCTCACTAATACTCAATCAAACCCTCACAGCAATGTTCAACATCAGCACCTGTCCACACTAATACTCAATCAAACTCTCACAGCAATGTTCCTAGTGCAAAGTGGACTGGGTCAATCAATCCGGGATCTCACCAGATATCTCTGCTACGTCCTTCTTCTCGATAGCTTCCACGGAAGTAGAACTCCAATCCAAACAGCCAGTCGATTCTTCTGCTTTCTCCTCCACCATGACGACCTCTCCACCGTTACCCATAGCAACCTGCCCTGGAAACGAAACAGGAATGTTACAGCAACAGACCAAAACTCCCAAAACACGTATAACCTGCACGGCACTCTTCCCAGACTGGAGCCGTTTATTCTGAAGGTTTGGAAAGTGGGAGGAGTGACCTCCCAGTCCAGTTGGGAAGGACAGCAGTGTGGGAGACTCACCGTGGGTGGTGGAAGGAGTGCTGAGGAGGCTGCTGTCCGGGGGGAATCGCGTGTTGTTGATAAGGAGGTCGAATTTGGTACTGCGGCAGGTGTTGGTGCACAGCGTGCTGTGCTGGTAGAAATCTAACTGACCTGAGTCCATCATTTTCCTGAACACAGAGAAACACAAGAACCAACACAGGCCTTAATCTACACCCACTTCATCAGCTCCACCTTCTATCTACACCCACTTCATCAGCTCCACCTTCTATCTACACTCACTGTCCACTTCATCAGCTCCACCTTCTATCTACACCCACTTCACCAGCTCCACCTTCTATCTACACACACTTCATCAGCTCCACCTTTTATCTACACTCACTGCCCACTTCATCAGCTCCACCTTCCATCTACACCCATTTCATCAGCTCCACCTTACATCTACACCCACTTCATCAGCTCCACCTTCTATCTACACTCACTGTCCACTTCATCAGCTCCACCTTCTATCTACACCCACTTCACCAGCTCCACCTTCTATCTACACCCACCTCGCCAGCTCCACCTTCCATCTACACTCACTGCCCACTTCATCAGCTCCACCTTCTATCTACACCCACTTCATCAGCTCCACCTTCCATCTACACTCACTGCCCACTTCATCAGCTCCACCTTCCATCTACACCTATTTCATCAGCTCCACCTTACATCTACACCCACTTCATCAGCTCCACCTTCTATCTACACCCACTTCATCAGCTCCACCTTCTATCTACACACACTTCATCAGCTCCACCTTTTATCTACACTCACTGCCCACTTCATCAGCTCCACCTTCCATCTACACCCACTTCATCAGCTCCACCTTGCATCTACACCCACTTCATCAGCTCCACCTTCCATCTACACCCACTTCATCAGCTCCACCTTCTATCTACACTCACTGTCCACTTCATCAGCTCCACCTTCTATCTACACCCACTTCACCAGCTCCACCTTCCATCTACACCCACTGTCCACTTCATCAGCTCCACCTTCCATCTACACGCACTTCATCAGCTCCACCTTACATCTACACCCACTTCATCAGCTCCACCTTACATCTACACCCACTTCATTAGCTCTACCTTCTATCTACACCCACTTTATTAGCTCCACCTTCCATCTACACCCACTTTATTAGCTCCACCGTCTATCTACACCCACTTTATCAGCTCCACCTTCTATCTACCCCCACTTCATCAGCTCCACCTTCCATCTACACCCACTTCATCAGCTCCACCTTCTATCTACACCCATTGTCCACTTTATCAGCTCCACCTTTTATCTACACCCACTTCATCAGTTCCACCTCCTCTCCACACCCACTGTCCATCTGATACTGATGAACATTGCTGTAAGGATCTGAGTGTTAGTGAGGTCAGGTACAGATGTTAGATGCACTCAGCTCATTCCAAAGGTACTGGGTGGTGCTCCATCAGTCCAGAGCACACAGCCCAATGCTGGGTGGCTTCACACCCCTCTCGTCGACCTGAGGTCGCCCTAGGCTCCTCCAGAGCCTCCCTTTCTATTGGTCAATGCTTTGATATCAGATTGTGTTTTTAGTAACAGGTGTAAATGAGCTGCGGACCATCTTTACCTGAGCATGACCCCTCCCATTCTGATGGCCCGCTTCCAGTCCTTCAGCGTGGCTTTTCCAGACATGTGGACAAACTGCTTAGGACTGATTAGCTGGTCCTCGTACTGGAGGAGAGAGAGAGGTGGGATCAGAGAGCGGCGCAGATGGCAGAGCGCTGTCTCTTTAAGAGATTACATGCTAAAATTAGTGCATTTTTCTCATAACAGAGCTGCCAGGAGAATGATTCACAGGCCGTCTTAAGCGCTGTTCAAGGAAATTGGACCGAATATTGCTATTACCCCAATCTCCGAATGCGGACGGAATAATAACATCTCCTTTAATGAGGCTCTCGAGTGATGGCACTCATTATTAGTTTCCGCAATCATAATAATGTTCTTTCCACATGAGCTGCAGGGCTGCTGCCTGCCGCAGGCTTCCTAAAGAGCCTTTTTAATCAGAATGAAGTCAAAGACGCTCACCTTCACACATTTGACATTGATTCCGGGGCAAACAAATTTTTTGAACAGGAGAACTGCTTTGCTCTCTCCGCACGTAATAGGATATCCCAGTTCCACATCATCTCCTGTCACCAAAGCTTCGTCTGAAAAGCACAACATTCACAAAAAACGTTCGTGTCGTCTTTGGAGCACAAGGTTCCGTTTTATGGCATCACTCTTCTCAATGTACTAGAGATAGCTATACTGTTAGAGTCATCTTTGGAGTTCCACAAGGTTCCGTTTTAGGGCCACTGCTTTTCTCAATGTACTAGAGATAGCTAGCTATACTGTTCGTGTCATCTTTGGAGTTCCACAAGGTTCCGTTTTAGGGCTACTGCTTTTCTCAATGTACTAGAGATAGATAGCTATACTGTTCGTGTCATCTTTGGAGTTCCACAAGGTTCCTTTTTAGGGCCACTGCTTTTCTCAATGTACTAGAGATAGCTAGCTATACTGTTCGTGTCATCTTTGGAGTTCCACAAGGTTCCGTTTTAGGGCTACTGCTTTTCTCAATGTACTAAAGATAAATAGCTATACTGTTCGTGTCATCTTTGGAGTTCCACAAGGTTCCGTTTTAGGGCCACTGCTTTTCTCAATGTACTAGAGATAGCTATACTGTTAGAGTCATCTTTGGAGTTCCACAAGGTTCCGTTTTAGGGCTACTGCTTTTCTCAATGTACTAGAGATAGCTATACTGTTAGTCATCTTCGGAGTCCCACAAGGTTCCGTTTTAGGGCCACTGCTTTTCTCAATGTACTAGAGATAGCTATACTGTTAGAGTCATCTTTGGAGTTCCACAAGGTTCCGTTTTAGGGCCACTGCTTTTCTCAATGTACTAGAGATAGATAGCTATACTGTTAGTCATCTTCGGAGTTCCACAAGGTTCCGTTTTAGGGCTACTGCTTTTCTCAATGTACTAGAGATAGATAGCTATACTGTTAGAGTCATCTTTGGAGTTCCACAAGGTTCCGTTTTAGGGCCACTGCTTTTCTCAATGTACTAGAGATAGCTAGCTATACTGTTCGTGTCATCTTTGGAGTTCCACAAGGTTCCGTTTTAGGGCTACTGCTTTTCTCAATGTACTAGAGATAGATAGCTATACTGTTCGTGTCATCTTTGGAGTTCCACAAGGTTCCTTTTTAGGGCCACTGCTTTTCTCAATGTACTAGAGATAGCTAGCTATACTGTTCGTGTCATCTTTGGAGTTCCACAAGGTTCCGTTTTAGGGCTACTGCTTTTCTCAATGTACTAAAGATAAATAGCTATACTGTTCGTGTCATCTTTGGAGCTCCACAAGGTTCCGTTTTAGGGCCACTGCTTTTCTCAATGTACTAGAGATAGCTATACTGTTAGAGTCATCTTTGGAGTTCCACAAGGTTCCGTTTTAGGGGCTACTGCTTTTCTCAATGTACTAGAGATAGCTTATACTGTTAGTCATCTTCGGAGTCCCCAAGGTTCCGTTTTAGGGCCACTGCTTTTCACAATGTACTAGAGATAGCTAACTGTTAGAGTCATCTTTGGAGTGAGTTCCACAAGGTTCCGTTTTAGGGCCAATGCTTTTCTCAATGTACTTTAGAGATAGATAGCTATACTGTTAGTCATCTGTCGGAGTTCCACAAGGTTTCCGTTTTTTAGGGCTATGCTTTTTCTCAATGTACTAGAGATAGCTATACTGTTTGTGTCATCTTAGGAGTTCCACAAGGTTCCGTTTTAGGGCCACTGCTTTTCTCAATGTACTAGAGATAGCTATACTGTTTGTGTCATCTTTGGAGTTCCACAAGGTTCCGTTTTAGGGCCACTGCTTTTCTCAATGTACTAGAGATAGCTAGCTATACTGTTCGTGTCATCTTTGGAGTCCCACAAGGTTCCGTTTTAGGGCCACTGCTTTTCTCAATGTACTAGAGATAGATAGCTATACTGTTCGTGTCATCTTTGGAGTTCCACAAGGTTCCTTTTTAGGGCCACTGCTTTTCTCAATGTACTAGAGATAGCTAGCTATACTGTTCGTGTCATCTTTGGAGTTCCACAAGGTTCCGTTTTAGGGCTACTGCTTTTCTCAATGTACTAGAGATAGATAGCTATACTGTTCGTGTCATCTTTGGAGTTCCACAAGGTTCCGTTTTAGGGCCACTGCTTTTCTCAATGTACTAGAGATAGATAGCTATACTGTTCGTGTCATCTTTGGAGTTCCACAAGGTTCCTTTTTAGGGCCACTGCTTTTCTCAATGTACTAAAGATAAATAGCTATACTGTTCGTGTCATCTTTGGAGTTCCACAAGGTTCCGTTTTAGGGCCACTGCTTTTCTCAATGTACTAGAGATAGCTATACTGTTAGAGTCATCTTTGGAGTTCCACAAGGTTCCGTTTTAGGGCCACTGCTTTTCTCAATGTACTAGAGATAGCTATACTGTTTGTGTCATCTTTGGAGTTCCACAAGGTTCCTTTTTAGGGCCACTGCTTTTCTCAATGTACTAGAGATAGCTAGCTATACTGTTCGTGTCATCTTTGGAGTTCCACAAGGTTCCGGTTTAGGGCTACTGCTTTTCTCAATGTACTAGAGATAGCTATACTGTTTGTGTCATCTTCGGAGATCCACAAGGTTCCGTTTTAGGGCCACTGCTTTTCTCAATGTACTAGAGATAGATAGCTATACTGTTCGTGTCATCTTTGGAGTTCTACAAGGTACCGTTTTAGGGCCACCGCGTTTCTCAATGTACTAGATATAGCTATACTGTTAGGACCACCGAAAGGGGAATGGTCTTATCAATGTACTGAGTAATATACTGGTCATGCGGATACTACCATAGCATGCTTTTAGCGGCAGTGGATAGAAGGCACGCACCAGCGACACGAAGGATCTGGGAGACCTACACGAACCTCACAAATGATCTGAACCGACAAACTGTCTGACATGCAATGGCACCAGGTCTGCAATGGTTTCATGCCAGACTGTCATGGAGTGACTCAGAATGGCAGCGGGTCATCTTCAGTGACGAGTCCCGCTTTAGTCTTGGTGGAGACGCCCAACGAATCTGTGCGTGGGGGCACCGTGGTCAGCACCAAGATGAACGGTGTATCACGCATCACACACTACTGCACCCTCTGCAGGAACTGTGTGAGGTTCAGCTCCACACCGAGACGTCTGGCGTGTTGGGTTAGCAAACACGGCAGCCCGATGCCATACTGAGAGACAGACTTCTGTAGGTGTAGCTCAATAAATATTGATCATATCAGTCTAAATTTATCATCAGTTATTGATCCTGGTCACCTTTATCCTCCTTCCCAACACACCTGCACTCCCACACCTCCTTCTGGGTGCAGCTGTCACTGTGATTATGAGAGTACGGCTTGTAGTTTAATTTCGACAAAGATACGTGTTGATACTTGATTTCAATGTACAAATCTCCCAAAACAACCCTGACGTATGTAAACTGATATAAATGCTCTACAGATAAACACTGTGTTATTATTATGATAATAAACATGCAGAGAGACAGGTGCCGGCTTACCTTCCGCGTCCACAGCCACGACTGTCGCACCTGACTCGCCGGTTTCGTCTCTAACCCTGCAGATACAGACAGACACCTGCGTTAAGGCCTTCAACGCAGTGATGGACAGCAGCTCGTGTAGTTTGTTTCTGTCCTGATATCTGACTGATTACTGCACTGCATTATGGGAAATCTGTCCTTCCTTACG
>JAMWET010002868.1:15000-50000 GCA_024036415.1 Prochilodus magdalenae | reverse complement strand
CCCATTTGCCCACTAACGTTCTGCTACGGTGGCCCAGCAGTAACATTTTCAGCCGAGTCAGTTTATATGAGGCAGAGTCAGTGTTTGACTTTATTTACTAAAAATAAAAACTGTACACAAAAACCCCATAACCCAGGTCCAGTCTGTACACAGGACAATACTCCGGGGAAACACTCAGCGAGGTGACAAGCTTAACACGCTAGCAGACTGATATACGCTCGCTATCTGGACATATCTTGACCGAAGTGATTGGCGGTTGTTGAGAAGTGGGAAGGGGATAAAGGAGCACTGATAAACCACCATTTGATAAACAGTGAGTAAATAATTCCCGCTACTGCAAACAAAATTCCCCAGATATTCCAGGGGCTTATCTCAATAAATGATCAGATCCCCTGAATTTCCATGTCTGTAAAGTTCCTACTACATTCCGGAATTCCATGACCCTGTTTAAAAGCATGCTACTCGTCAAATATCTGATAGTGTGTGTATGTGTGAAAGGTCTCTCTGTGAGGGTAGATTGTATGCAGGCTTTCCGAGCTAGCTAACGTTAGCCAATGCGTTCCGACCTGCCTAGCCGCAGTTAGCTACATCAGCATGCTTTATCTGCGAACCCAACATCAGACAGTAATGTCATGTAAACAAAGTTATATAAAAGCTATGTGAAAAATTCATACCTTTTGATAAACAGTGTTGCGTGTGACCTTTCGGATATGGGGAACTGGACTTTTGCCAGCATTGAGACGCTACAGGTTGGTTTGTCTCTGGTGAGCATGTTCAACATCTGGAAAAACTGGTAAAACTCTTCCAGCCTGAACAAGAAGAAAGTGTTTAATGAAGGGTTCTGAAAAACCCAGCCCGTGTTCTGGGACTTCAGGAGCTGCAGGAGGTCACGAGTACACTGTGATCCATGTTCACATGGGTGGTTGATTTTGGTCTGCAGTGTTCTAACAGAGATCCAACCGTATGTGAGGGATGATGGTGTTAAACGCTGGGCTATAATCCACAACGAGGAGAACAGTGGCTTACTGCATCTTCCATAGGCCGGCCATCCCTCGTACACAAACCAAAATGGGTCAAAGGTCGGGTGGAAAAGACTCCTCACCAGCACTTCATCACTACTGGGGTCATGGGCAGTCAGTGGCCAGTAGTCAGTGAGGCTAGTAATCAAGGACCTGTTGAAGGAAGGAATAGCCGACTGGGATAGGGACCTGTAAGGATCCCAGCCAGTTGGTCTGCACATTCCTTCAGGACCTGTCCGGAAACTCCGCAGGACCCAAAGCCTTTCTCGGATTAACGGTCCTAAGCATACGCCTCACATTCCTTCACTGTAAAGGTAAAGGTAGAACCGGAGTTGCTGTGGACACAAACCCAGCTCAGAAACCAGGGGCTAGTTGAAAAATCGGTCTCCTGTAAGCGAACACTGTGGGGGTGTTCAGGTGTGCTCAACTTGAAGGCTGCATAAATCCATACAGATTACAACTTAGGCTCAACAGGGACCCTGTTAGTAAAACAGATGAGCTCGAATCAAACGTTAGTCTGAAATAGGTTTATTAAATCTCTTTGTGAGGACACCGTTCATAACAGAACACCATACAGTCACTGCCCATAGGAAACAAGCATTCCCAAACTGGCAACTTTACAGGAGAGGCCAAAATCCGTCTTAACCTTCAATGTAAATGAACGTAAAAGATTTTATTCGAAAGCAGTTTTGGAGCACTTTTGTTGGTCCAGTCATCACGACATTTGCACACGAGGTAAAGGGAAGTGGCTGAGCTCAGAGCTGCAGAAAACCCAATACAGCAAAAATTAAAAGGACAGTGACGGTACTGAACATCACAGTCAGCAGTTCACACATAAGTTAACGTTGGGTTGGGGAGTTACAAAGGCAAAGTGTAAGTGTGTGTGTGCGCCAGTCAAGAGGCTTCCAAGGTTCACAACACCAATCCTCCACCCATTATCTCCAACCTCTGTAGGACAAATAAAGAGAGAACACGTTCAGACACAACAGCGCGAGGATCCTGACCTTTTGATCGGCGTATTTTTGGCCAGAGCTTCATCAATACTTTGTGGCCTACATGCATGCTCGGCACTCTCGGCATCATACCTGTGGTGGTTCGATGAAGGCCAGCCAATCGGACGAGTGCGTTGGGAGAAGACCCATCGATTGACATTTGTAGACCGCCAGTGCGGCGCCAAGTAGGTTGCCGACGAGGTAGACCAAGCCCTGGAGCCACTGCTGACTGGAGCTCTCCAGCAGTTTAAAGGCTGAAACAAGAGGACGGGGTTTTAAAGACGTGCTTCCTCGAACGAGAATCACCCGAACCGTTCGAGATGATGGAATTCATTTAGCAGGAAAGATTCCGTGATGTTTGGAATAAGGTACTCAACTTTATTAAATTAAAAGTTGAGAGCAACAGAAAAGTCATTTGGTGATCGAGCGATTCCTGATATCGATTTCGATCCTAAATCGAATAATCGATTATTCAGTTTAATAGTCAACAGAATCAAGCAACGAGTAAACCTACCGCTGGGATACCCACCGCTGGGATACCCACTGCTGGGATAACTACCCCAGGGACAACTACCACTGGGATACCCACCCCAGGGACAACTACCACTGGGATACCCACCACTGGGATACCCACCACTGGGATACCCACCACTGGGATACCCACCACTGGGACAACTACCACTGGGACAACTACCACTGGGATACCCACCCCTGGGATACCTACCCCTGGGATACCTACCCCTGGGATACCTACCCCTGGGATACCTACCCCTGGGATACTAGGGAAGTCCTCATGTTGGCTGGCTATGCCCCTGTTGGCTAGCGGCTAACTTGCTCGCTACAGTGGTGCTAACGTTAGCTTTAACGGCAATGGAATATTAGGTTTAGCCTTCCTCTGGGAACGCTCTGTTCTAGGTTGCCAGTGCTTCGTCCACTCTCTAACTGAGATCTTACTGATCTCCTGTCTGTCTTGGTTTTGAGAAATCGGTAATAATTCCCTCATATCATGAGTTAATAATTAATTAATAATACCAAAGCCGGAAGCTTGACATTTCGTGGGGGAAGCGGCTAAACGGCAGCCTTTTTCTGAAGCTGTATTTAAGCACCCGTTTTCCCCCTTATCAGACCGCATGACCTCGTTTATAATCTGAGACAGTCTGAGAGCTTAATTAGGGGGATTCCAGACCACAGGCTGTATTCACACATCGCCCATGTAGCACAGAACGGTTAGCCTTAAAATAATTAGCAACACATTTAGAACTTAGAGAGACTGCACTGGCAGGTTACGTCATACCACCAGATCACACATTTACGGTAGTTCTTATAGGGGACGTTCCGGCTAGGAACTACATTTCCGATCTTCACATCAACAGGTCAGAGGATTGTGTGGTGCGGGAGCTTGTAGGCTGGTGCGGTTGCCCACTGACCAATAAGAACCACGGGCCTGTTATTACTCAGACTGTTCGGTTTTCCAGGCCGTTAAATAGCTCTCCACTGCAAAGAAGATGCTACTTACTGGCAGACATCGACATGAGCGCCTGAATGGGTCTCCAGGCCATCATACACACCATCATGATGGGGAAGATGGAAATGGTGTTACCGGACATGTACATGATGAACAGATTCATGGGAATCTGCTTCAGTGGGCCAAGAGCTATGTCCCAGCATCTCTGGAAAAAGGAGAGGGAGAAACGGATATTAGACCAAGCAAGACAGTGACGTATGACCTCTTACCCTGATTCACTAAATTAGCCATGCTAATTAGAAATTAATCATAATAATAATTATTATTAGCATTATTAGCGATAGTCACTACATTTACTACATTTAGCCGAGGCTCTTATCCAGAGCGACTAATAAGGTTACTCATATTAGAGGAAGGCCAGTGTAGTGTTAGGAGTCCTGCCCAAGGACTCTTATTGGTGCAGCACGGCATAGTTACCCAGACTGGGAATCGAACCCCAGTCTCCCACATGGGGTGGTAGCGCCACGCCAACCACACTACTATTCAGTCCAGCAGGAAATGGAATTCTGAGACTTGTCAGGTCATGTATCATGTAAACAGTAGTAGCAGCTGAACGGTTTACCGGGCATCCGCTCCATGTTTACGGTTTAAACACCAAGTAAAGAACCCAGTACCCTCGTTTCCAAAGCCCCAGCTAGAAGTACTCATATTCATAAGGGGTGGGAATCCCCCTTTGTGGGCCCCACACTCCACTATCGCGATACTACCGCAGTACTGTGATAACATATGATCGCTCTCCACTGTCCATTTTTTTTTTATCTCCATATTTTTATTGATTTTGACTTTTGTGGATCATCTGAGCACGGCCAATGCCCTTCACGGGTTCTTCACGCTGACTTATGCTGAAAGTAAAGAAGGTTGTTGCCCTCTTCTGCACACTTCCCCTTTTGGAGAAGCTTGTTTTTCATTGGACAGTGATGATGAACAGCAATACCATGTGACTTATTACCTTTTATCAACTGCAAATGACGTCTCCATAGGGACGCAACGATAACATGGTACAATATAGCCATGCACAATATCAATATAAATTTTTTCTCCACCCCTATTATTATTATTATTATTATTAATATTAATTATTAATGATTTTTGTTGCTACTAGGACCAATGAGAGCACTTTTAAAAGCGTCCTTTAGAGGTGTTTTGTTTTCCAGACCTGACATGTACTTCCACAACTTGTTCCTGTAGAATTCATGAAAAAGGCCTCATCGCCCCCTTCTGGCCCAAACAGAAACTGCTGGTCTACTTTCATTTTCCCACCATTAATATCTAAATTAATGAACCATAACAGATCCCTTTCTCACATAACCAAACGCCAGCTAATCATAAAACGCTGCTTCCGAAACACACACTAATCCACAGACCCTACTGATTATCCATGAGATGCTCATCACGGAGGCCACTGAGTCGGTACCACAACTAAAGATATTAATATGTATGCAGGTAAAAAGGAACCGGAAGTAAAAACACAAAACCAAACTGATGAAACAATGAATTATGTAGAAATATGTAGAGCATATACATTAATAAAATTAATAATACATTAATATACATTAATAAAAAGGGTCATTTAAAATATATCCAGCATATTTGTGCCACTGCGGTCAGACTATGTGCTGGGTAGGCTAAAGCATCTGTACCATGGTAGCGATGCTCTAGGATATCGGGTCCGATTTGAATTAGCTGGGTCAGGTATCGGATAATGAGGTCAATGGGGCCGATCCCCACTCTATTCATTTGCGATGTGTGCTATGCCGTCAATAGAATGTTTGCGTTGGTGCCTGTAGATGTAACAGGGAACTGTCGCACCTCCTTGGTATTTGAGAGGCATGAGCTCGCTCTGAAGAGGTGGAGAAGCAACCCGCCTCGAGAGGCTCGACACCTTCTAGCTAGTCACGAGAGACATGTGCACATTGCAACCTGAACTCCAGACTGAGCAACCAAGGACCGGCACACTCACGCGCCAGGTGGTGGCATTCATCACTTGATTGCTCACTGGCTGCATTTTGTCTCCCCCCAGTGGCTGAAGGTGGATCTGCAGGAACCCGAGACCTTACACTAGACTTGACTTACGAACAGGAGCACCAACGTGAAGCGAGCCAGAGAGTCAGCTGTATGAGTAAACTCAGTAAAGTAGTGTGTGTGTCAGTCCTGGTGTCGCTCCAACATTCATTCAAAAATGGTATCAGATCCATATCGGGTATCGACAGATATGCAGGGTTACGTATCGTGCTGGTATCGGAACTGGATCGGACGAAGATGGATCGGTGCATGCCTAGTTCTCGGTAGAGATTTCTGGCCTTCACTTTCAAAGCTGTCCCACCAACTAGCGGTCCGACCGGGTCTTGTCCAAAACCTGCGACGTTGGCGGCAGGGTCTGTGTTGTGAGAGTGCTGGATATGGCAGTGACCCCGTGGCAGCGCATTCTGGCGCCTCTGTTCTTCGGCTAGCGCTGTTGCACTAAACCGCCTCATGTAAGCAACAGAGTAACCAGGGCACATTCAACCGTGCTAGCCAAGGACTTTCCTATCTCCTCTCAGGAGCGGGTTTTGCAAAAGCTCGACCCTAAACGCCTTTTGTTTGTTGATCAGAAAGACCAACACGTATAAACAGGCTGGGCTTTAAGCACGCTGATGTGAAGTGGGCTTGGAAACGACCCTTGTGTTTACAGTATCAACAGTTTAGGAGCCCTGCAGCTCGGCTTTTGGTAGGTACCGAGACTTGTTCAGAATTTAGACCATCAGATTTCGTGTGTCAGTGGCTGAATCAGCCTGTGAACTGTGTCTCAGCCGTACTGCTATTAACCCCCAGCGTGTTCAGTCTCTGCTTCTCATGTGCACTGCGGGAATCTTACTTTCTCCACCAGGTTGCGGTCGGTTTCCTGCACGCTGGTGTCCGGTACGGGTTTGTCCAAGTATCCCACAGGGTACATAACATCTCCCTCCTTGCTCTGCCGGTCTCCTCGGCTCCTGCACACGGGAAAGAACGTGTCAGGAATGTTGTGCTCTCTTTCTCAGAACTATTAATGTTAATACTGAGTTCATATTTCAATGTGGAGACGGATAACATGATTCCAGCTGTGCCCAGCATGTCCTGGAAACCATCAGCACCATGTTTGGGGTCCTTGAGAGTGAGAGGGGTCCAGTCGAACTGGATTATTTGAAATCCTAATGCGGTAGAAGGCTGGATAAACGTGTACCGCACTAACACGTCCTGGTATCTGTTTATTACACAGCTAATACTGTGTCATAAACAGATGTTTAATCAACAGATGTTTTCCCCCCACGTCTGCTGAGAGGTGGGCCGACAGCACAGTCCTTTAAACTGTGGCCACTCAGGTCTATTGCTAGAGGACTCTACCCCCCCTCCCACCGTTTGGGGGGACATGGTGGGGGTGTAATCGTATGACAAAGAGGCAAACAAGTCCACTGTACTTACCGGGTGTTTCCCAAACTCAGCTCCAGGGCCCATTTCATTCTCCTAGCTCCACCCGAACCCCTCGCAGACAGAGCTCCTCCCTGGCCCCCTGGTGAGGACATGATGCCGCTCGTCAACTGCTAATCCACCTAACAAACAAACAAACAAACAGAGCTTGAATATTTGGCATGACTGATCCCACACACGCAAAGCTGGCTCAGGACTCGAGCCAGAGTACATTCATACACCCATCAGCCAGAACATTCCAACCACCTCCATGTATCTACACTCACTGTCCACTCCATCAGCTCCACTGACCATATAGGACAGTCTGTAGTTCTACAGGTACAGACTGTAGTCCATCTGTTCCTCTGTATACTGTATTACCCTGTTGTTTAATGGTCAGGACCCCCACTGGACCCCCACAGAGCAGGTACTATGTGGGTGGTGGATCATTCTCAGCACTGCAGTGACACTGGTGTGGTGGTGGTGTGAGTGGATCAGACACAGGATTACTCAATCACATAAACACATACAATCCACAGTCTGGACATTTCTCTTATTGGCGGTGCTCCATCCTCTGTACTGAGTGTCTCAGACTGGTGCTCCATCCTCTGAACTGAGTGTCTCAGACTGGTGCTCCATCCTCTGTACTGAGTGTCTCAGACTGGTGCTCCATCCTCTGTACTGAGTGTCTCAGACTGGTGCTCCATCCTCTGTACTGACTGTCTCAGACTGGTGCTCCATCCTCTGTACTGACTGTCTCAGACTGGTGCTCCATCCTCTGTACTGACTGTCTCAGACTGGTGCTCCATCCTCTGTGCTGACTGTCTCAGACTGGTGCTCCATCCTCTGTACTGACTGTCTCAGACGGGTGCTCCATCCTCTGTATTGATTGTCTCAGACTGGTGCTCCATCCTCTGTGCTGACTGTCTCAGACTGGTGCTCCATCCTCTGTGCTGACTGTCTCAGACTGGTGCTCCATCCTCTGTACTGACTGTCTCAGACGGGTGCTCCATCCTCTGTACTGACTGTCTCAGACTGGTGCTCCATCCTCTGTACTGACTGTCTCAGACTGGTGCTCCATCCTCTGTACTGACTGTCTCAGACTGGTGCTCCATCCTCTGTACTGAGTGTCTCAGACTAGTTCTCCATCTTCTGTACTGCCTGTCTCAGAGCGGTGCTCCATCCTCTGTACTGAGTGTCTAAACATGGAGGCTGAATTCCTCTGTGTTTAAGCACTACTGACGTACCATAGATGTTCTGATCCCTGACTATCCTGCACACGAAGCTCCATCTGTCCCCACCGGTCTTAAAGAGCAACCCCACCCATCTCTATTCTTCTACATGTTCAGACTGGGCTTGGTGTGACATGTCCCAGTCTCATGTCACAGAACCCCTCCAGATCAGACTTGTTCACGGTGGTGGTGATAGGAACCAGTAACTGCTGAGTGTTAACTACTACACCATTTAAGGTGGACTGGGGAATTGGACTAAGAATCCAACCCGGTGTCAGAATGTAACTGCTGCACCATTTAAGGTGGACTGGGGAATTGGACTAAGAATCCAACCGGGTGTCAGAATGTAACTGCTGCACCATTTAAGGTGGAACGGTAACTTATACTAAGAATCTGACCTGGCGTCAGAATGTAACTGCTATATCATTAAAGGTGGTCTGGGGAATTAGCCTAAGCAGTTAACCCGGCGTCACAATGCAAGTGCTGCCCCATTTAAGGTGGAAAGGGAGATTACACGAAAAAGCTAACCCGGCGTCTTAACGTAACAGCTGCACCATTTAAGGTGGAACGTGAAATTCGATATACAACATAAAACACACAACACTAGAAACCCGTCTCTGATATGAGCCTTGGTGTGCTTCACATCAGCGTTAGCTTGGGTGGCTAACGTTAGCCTCAGCGTTTGTTTACACAGACAACGACGAACGAACCGCCATACCTCCAAATGAGCACAGCAGTCACAGAGGGGCCGAGCTTTCTGTGGGCCCTACAGGCGCTTCACTGAGCCGGAAACTGAACTAAAATATAATAACTCGGTTTAATAACTCCAGCTTCACCTCCGTGCGTTATCAGGCCGCTAATGATGACGCAGGACCGCTGTAGCGAACTGTGACAGCGCCATCTGTCGGCCTGTAGGTCCCACAGCTTCTTATTCTCCTGAGTTAGACGGACAGACAGACACTGCTGTGGGGCAATGCTGCCCCTTACTGTTTACAGGTGGTACTGCACCCTAAAGCCATTATACAGTATTAGAAGAGCCATCGGCCACAGTGTGTTCAGCTCCATCTCAGCTTCCTCTCCCTATCACTGTAGGGTTTGATCCATGGTCTTTCTCTTATGGAGCTAATGAAACAGAAGGTCTGGAGATGTCTGCCAGTACCTGCACATGCTGCAGCCTCTGATGGTGCCTGTGTGCTGCAGTCGTTTGGTGGTTTGTGCTTGGTGTGGTGACTCTCTGACAGTTCGGTAGGCAAAAATTACTCTGACCTCATCTTTTAGCAGCCTGCAGGCTAGACCTGATACCTGTCGGATGACTTGGTGTGTGGTGTGTCGAATGGCGTTCAGAGTCTTTCCCAGTCCATGACAAGAAAGCCGGCTTTCATTTCTATATAATATAATATAATATAATATAATATAATATAATATACTGTATATATGTATCTATCTATCTAACTCTCTATCTATCTATCTATCTATCTATCTATCTATCTATCTATCTATCTGCCTCTCTAAGTGGATGCATCATTTAAGTTGGACGGGGTCAATTTCAACAAGGAGCTGTTAAATAAAAAGCTGAATGTCAGTGCCAGAACTGCTACACTGTTTAAAGTGGACTTGGCTCATTCTAAACCAAGAAAGCCTCAATGATTCGTCGATACAGCTAATTATTCCCTGATATAAACACACTTTTGTGTATCATATTGCATTTCTGAGAAGATGCAAGATGAAATATTTCTCACCTGCCATTTATATTACAGGAGAAAGAAGCACTTTGGTGAGGGACTGATACGATGGCACAAACCCCTGACTGTTCCAACAACCATTCCCAGCCTGATGCTGAACAGGAGCACTTCCCTGGGCAGATAAGAGAGTACATCTTCCTCATCGCTGGACTGTGTGGGGGTGTTCCAGCTCTGGTTTGGGCTCTGCGTGTTCTGTATGGTCATTATAAGAGTGGAGGCCGAATCTCAGCCCTGGTCATCATGCTCCTCCTCTCTGACCTGCTGGTGCTGCTCCTCAGTCCGTACATAGTGGTGCTGTTGCTGAAGATCAGAAAGTTCCAGGGATTCTCAGAATGCTGGATATTAACCGGTTCATGGTTGGGATCCATTCTTACTCCATCATCAGCTCCATCGTTGGGTTCATCTGTTTGCTCTCCTGTATATTCTATAATCCTGGTTTTTCTAGCTTTAGGGCTTTTGCTCACTATAGCCGTCGCCCTGACCTCCTGTATAGTCACCTGCAGAGCTTCACCCCATATCAACATCCTCCCTTACCGCTCGGCGGCGTTGGCCATCGTCAGCTTCTCATTGGTTCTGTATGTATACACGTCATCGTTCATATCTTCTTTGTCTCTGATGACTTTGAGAGTCACCTTTGACCCACTGCTCGGTGTGTTGGTCTGCAAACGGGACCTCAGGGTTCAGACGTCCCAAACACAAGCTAGTCTGACCTCTGAACAGCTACCTTGACTTGTGCAGCCTCGGTGAATCCTCTGTGTGCAGATGGTGCGGTAGGGATGGAGGTGGAGTGACACCAGGCCTTCTGGACGTGTGACAACAGACCATTCATCTTGGTGCTGACCACGGTGCCTCCACACACGGATTCGTTGGGCGTCTCCACCAAGACTAAAGCGGGACTCGTCAGTGAAGATGACCCGCTGCCATTCTGAGTCACTCCATGACAGTCTGGTACGACACCACTGCAGTCTTTGGTGACGTGGTGTTAAGGACAGTCGTGGTAACGGCCTGTGTGCATGTAGTCCTGGGTGGTGCAGCCGTCTGCCAATGGTGCTGCACTAAGAGGATGACTCTTGGAAGGAATCACTGATGAACCACTAGCATGTCTCACAATGTCATACCTACCCACCACGCTTCATTCGTTCATCATCAACTACACTACAGTAATACAGGCCTCCACAGAGAGGAAACACCCACATGACATGACAACAGTTTGGCAGACAGTGATCCAATTTTAGACACAAGCTATGGGAGGAACCAGTTAGGACACATCACCAACACGTCAGCCATCTTGAATGCCGCCATCTTGGATTCACTTTCAGAGAACAGTGGTCCTTCCTGTCCACAGAACGTTCTCCGTTCCCATCTTAAAACAGTGGATTCATGTGAATCCAAAAAACTGACCATCAGGGCTACAGACGGGGCTGTGTTCAGTATGCTGTATCCAGCACGTGTGAGTGTTAAGGTCATCCCACTCCTGATGAACCCTGGTTAAGTCGGTTACTCTTCTTTTGGCTGAGCTATGCCGCTCTACATTTCTCCGGCTCCCTGGATCTCTGCTGAGGGTGAGCATCTGGGCAACTCCCCTGACTGCCTGTCTTTGGACTGTGTGAGGAAACCCATACAGGAACACGAGACCACACAACCCCCACACATAAAGGACACTGCTCGCCCGGCTGGGGAATGGAACCTTGCGTAGCAGGGATGAAAGCTGTGTGCTGGAAAAGTAGACTGTTTAATAGGCAGTTCAGGCTTTACATTTATAAAATGTACCAATGTGACAGAACTTTTAAAAAGCATAACTATATACAACGAGGGATCGTTTTCATGGAGGCTACAGGCGGCGTTACGACAAAGTGCAAAACTACGGTGCTGAATGTGGTGCAGATTGTGAAATAACTGAACAGAGGAGACTATGTAAAGGCACTTGAGGGAATGAAGCCCAGCGGGCTGGGTGTGCTCCTTCAGGACGGATACTGGACAAGGGGAGTTTAAATGGCTTAGGATCACGTGACGTCGACTGTGTTCAGTCCCTCTCCTTCAGGTGCTCGTGCACTGGAATGACTTGTAGCAGAGACACTGTGATCCTAACCAAGACAGAGCAGGTTCACTGTAGGAAGACGTTTCCACAAAGCAGGACTTCTTAAAGGAGCAGTGTGTAAACCCTAGTGGTGAGGTTGAGTATTACTAACCCCACTAACCCTCCACACCAAAACAACTTCGCCCTAATTACTCTTTCGATGCTTGAAGAAAAGCGTGGCAGCCTCTGTTGGAAGACGAGCCTCTATTATGGAGATAGGAAGGTTCATTCTGAACTGATACGATGAAGACGCTGACGTTGTCTGGCTTGGTGATGGCGCGACCAGACGTGGTCAGAAACTGCTCAGGCCAGGACGGTAGTGAATAGGCTTGTGCAGGTCGGTTACTTGTACAGGCTCAGTTCAGGACAGTGATAAAGGCACATGTAGGCATCGCAAAGTAATCGTCGGACAGGCTCCTTGAGGGAGGCGGAGTCTAAACGGCTCAGGTCGTCTTGGGATAGGCTGAGGTAACGTCCCACCTCTGGACACGCCCTCACCTGCGGCACATTGAAGCCATTCTCTCCTCCTGTCAAAACACAAAATCAACAATCAGTCAATAAGCAAATTACTGCATCTGTTTTTTTAAATTAATAAATAAGAGAGAGAGAGCGCGCGAGAGAGAGAGAGAGAGAAAGAGAGTGAGAGAAAGAGAGAGAGAGAGAGAGAGAGCGAGAGAGAGAGAGAGAGAGAGAGAGAAAGAAAGAGAGAGCGCGCGAGAGAGAGAGAGAGAGAGAGAAAGAGAGAGCGCGCGAGAGAGAGACAGAGAGCGAGAGCGAGAGACAGAGCGCGTGAGAGAAAGAGACAGAGAGAGAGAGACAGAGAGCGAGAGAGCGAGAGAGAGACAGAGACAGAGAGAGAGACAGAGAGAGCGAGAAAGAGGGCGAGAGAGAGAGACAGAGCGAGAGAGAGAGAGTGAGAGTGAGAGCGAGAGAGAGAGAGCGCACGAGAGAGAGCGAGAGAGAGAGAGAGAGAGACAGAGCGCGTCAGAGAAAGAGACAGAGAGAGAGAGACAGAGAGCGAGAGAGCGAGAGAGAGACAGAGACAGAGAGAGAGACAGAGAGAGCGAGAAAGAGGGCGAGAGAGAGAGACAGAGCGAGAGAGCGAGAGAGAGCGAGAGAGAGACAGAGAGAGCGAGAAAGAGGGCGAGCGAGAGAAAGACAGAGCGAGAGAGAGAGTGAGAGCATAGAGAGAGAGAGCGCACGAGAGAGAGAGAGCGCGAGAAAAAGAGACAGAGAGAGCGAGAGAGAGAGCGCGCGCGAGAGAGACAGAGCGAGAGAGAGAGCGCGAGAGAGAGAGAGAGCGCGAGAGAGTGAGAGAGAGAGAGCGCGCACGAGAGAGAGAGAGAGAGAGAGAGAGAGAGAGAGAGTGCGAGTGAGAGAGAGAGACAGAGAGAGAGAGGGAGAGACAGAGAGATGCTTGATTAGAGCTCCTTGCTTTATTAGAGGGTCCCTAAGCCCCGCCTCCCACTGAGTCCAGTGTGCTCTGATTGGTCAGCCTGCCCCCTCTGTTCTGACTCTGATCAACCGCCAGAGCATCATCATGTTTCCTCACACCAGTATGACTGTTACAGCAGAACCGACAGTGCTGTAATATCAGTTGGATCCAGAGTCCGATCCTGAAAGTCTGGTAGAACCAGCCGGTAGATCCACCTTCGTACGCTACACTACAGCAGGAGTGGTCAGTTTCTACTGGTGTAGCTCTCTGTGTGTTGTGTGAGGGTGGCCAAGCTTGCTGGTAGGCGGGCAATAAGGACTGTGTTACGAGATGATGTCACCATGTAACAGAGAAATGGGCTGGAATTCCAATGAGCAATTTTCAGGGAGCTCTGGTGGTGAAATCCGGGAATTCTGGGAAAACTTAGTTTACATCATAATCATATCATTATGGGTTCAGTCAACAACCGGTCAGTTACGCACCCTCTCTGTCAGCCATGCTGTCGAAGAACAGCCAGTCGGTAGGGAGCGGCCCGTGCTTCACAAAGCTCACGTAGTGGCTGGTCTCGATGCACGTCACCGCAAAGAGAGACAGCTGCTGACGAGTGCCGTGCACCGGCCCCTCCCACGTGCCCTTGGGTATTCTGATCTTCTGTGGTTTGTGGGTCTGGCGCTTCTTATGGGCATGGACCTGGCAGAGAGAGGAAACGGACCCAAGACGTGAGGAGGCGACTGAGGAAACGTCTTACAGGAGCGTGTCTGAAAAGGGGTGTGGCCGATACCTGGGCGTTGCAGGTGTTGCAGTACTGTTTCAACTGGCCGGGGGTGATGTCCATATCCTCGTAGCACTGCAGGCACTCCCAGGCGGCCACAGACTGACATATACTACACTGTCTGAGTGCTGGAGAGAGAGAAAACAAAAAGAGGTATATTCAGTATGTGGGAATTATCGTACACTCATCACCATGACAACAGCTGCACAAACACCTAGAAGCAATCAACCCACAGGAATGAAACTTGGTGGGTAGGTGAGACATGTGACCTATTCACATCTCACGTTCTGCTGTGCATGTGACGTAACCAAGGACAGGTCTTATCGCTGTAACTGACCAACCCAACATCCACGACATTCGGTGAGCAGTGGTGTCCTCCATGAGTCATCCGGTTAATGCCAGCACCGTTACCATGACTGGCCTTAACACCACGTCACCGTCACCAAAGACTGCACTGGCGTCGTACCAGACTGTCATGGAGTGACTCAGAATGGCAGCGGGTCACCTCCAGTGAGGAGTCCCACTTTAGTCTTGGTGGAGACGAACAACGAATCCGTGTGTGGAGGCACCCACCCCACCCCTACCGCACCATCTGCAGGAACTGTGTGTGGATATTCAAGCTGCATGGTTGGTGTGGCGCAGTGGATAACACCACTACACACCAGGAAGCTACTGTTCCATGTGGGAGACTGGGGTTTGATTCTAGTTCTGGCTGACTATGCTGTGCTACACCAATGAGAGTCCTTGGGCTAGACTCCTAACACCACACTGGCCTACCTGTAATATGAGTAACCCTGTAAGTCGCTCTGGATAAGAGCATCAGCTAAATGCCATAAATGTAAATGCATGGGATGGATTATCACAGGACACCATTAGGAACCTCTACAGCTCCATACCGAGACGTCTGGAGTGTTGGGTTAGCAAACATGGCGGCCCGACGCCACACTGAGAGACAGACTTCTGTATGTGTAGCTCAGTAAATATAGATCATATCAGTCTAAATGCATCATCAGTTATTGATCCTGGTCTCCTGTATCTTCCTTTACCGATAAGTCGTTGGTATAGTTGTATGAATATGTATATAATAACTCATACAGAGAATACAGTGACGAATGGCATTCAGTGGAGTCTTACTCTCGTCCAGGAGGTCGGTGATGTCGAGGGTGAGGGAGGGCAGAATGGCGTCAAACATCTTGAACTCCTTGCCAAAGCGGGGCATGAGGAGAGGCAGACAGGACGGAGCCTGTGGATCGAAATGGGGGAGGGGGGGGGGGCATGGTTATTAGTCAGTGAGCATCGGTTCTAGATAATCAGACTGGTCAATAGTGATGCACATATCACTTAGTGGCCAAACCAGAACATGAAAGATCCCATATACCTAAATCTATTTCCTCCCTATGACTCCTGTACTCATAACTCATTATATAGATCATATACATAACTTATACAGCATACATAACACCTTACACTACTTGGCATTAGCTTATCTACTGTCTCTTAGTAACCAAGCTTACAACATAATGACATACATAATACTTAATAAGGCATCAGTATGCAGCCTTATAATCTCAGGTTGCATAACACCTCATAACAGCTGCCCATAGGAGCACTGTAGACACTATAACCCTACATAGAGTTTATGGCAGGCTGTTACAGGCATGTAACGGCGTGTACGGTCCAGTTACTGTTTTGGTTTAATCTATAATACTTCATATAATTTAATAACTGTTATTTAATAACAGTTAAAAGGCTCAATAGCTACTGTTTGAAAAACATCTAATTTTTGTTGATTTTACTTTTAAGCCTATTGTTGATGAACAGTACGGAAATCTCATGAAAAATGGACTCATAGACGCTGGGTTCCATTGACTTCCATAAATGAAATGAGGTTTTTTGCCTTTACATTTTGGAGGGTCCTGTTTTTCTGTGGAGACGTAAGTGGTCTTTACAGGGTCTTAGAGTACGGTGCGATTGTCAAACTGGTAATAAGAGACAGTGTGAACATGCTGACCAAAGCCATAGCTGATTGAGTACACTCATGGTTATAATGCTGGTATGAACAGATGTTATAATGAGTTATGAAGCCTGATATTATTAACTTGGATATATATATATATAGTGTTATACATGTAATTACAACTCATAAGTAATTGCACAAGCATATGCCTAGCATCATATGGCATTATGTATGCCTTATAACACCTGCATATAGCATTCATAGTAAGTCATAGTAAGTTCATAGTAGTCTTTATGGGGCTTATTTATGAATGACCACGGTCACGACCGGCTGTCCTGTGTAGTGCCTCATTCAAGAAGCAGCGCTGGTTGAAACACTGCTTCTAACTTTGGGGGCGGGGCTAAACAGCTGTAGCCTGAATGGGTGGATATGTGTAAAAGTGATGCTATCTGTGACATCACGACGTGTGTATGGACTGATGAGCATCTGCGTTCAAGTAAAAGACATATGACAGGTTATGAAGCTGATATGATGTCATATGCTTGGATGGCGGTGAATTCGCTACATTTCGATGGGGATCGGGCTTAACGTCACCAGGCTGATTTCAGATTCCGGGTTGCCATTACCTCGGTGAATTTAAGCCCGGAATGCATGAAGGAGGATTCCAGCAGTGCCTGCACACTGGCAACCCTCATGAGTCCAGCGAGGGGTGAGGAGAGAGGGATGGGCGAGAGGGGAGGGGAGAGGGAGGGAGAGAAAGGGGAGTGCAAGGGGGAGGACGGAGAGGGGGAGACGGAGGGAGGGAAGAGCTGGTAGATGTGGCACTCCTGTGGCTCGTGGCTCATCGACCTGGAGAAGAAAGCGAAATGAAGACGATAAGTGAGCGGCGGTAAGTGTAAAAGAGATGGATAAAAGAGGAGACGGAGCGAGAGAGACGAAAGCAGGGCTGTACCTGATCTTTAGGAGCGGTTCTACCCGGAGGAGCTGGAAAAGCTTGTTGAGGAATTCCTCAGGATCTAAAAAAACAAAAAAAACAAAAACACATGAGGAATCCTGTCCGTCTCGCCATGGCCAGTAAGGAATGTCTTTAGATTCCTTTGTGTCTCACTCCACCTTTCTCTTCGTTAGTAAAGCCGGCATCTGGAGTCTCAGCTTCAAGAAGCTTCCGCAGAGCCATGGTCTTACTGGCGCACACGTAGCCATACCTAAACACGAACACAACAGGTCAAGCTGCCGCACACCAAGGCTTTAAGGGAAAGCTCTTGAGTGAACATCTTATGAACATGATGTCACCGTGCCCAGCGTCTTGCTTCAGGATTTAGAAAATTAAAAAAAAAAAAAAAAAAAAAAGAATAATTAATTAATATAAAATAAATGAAAAATAAAATAAAAATTAATTAGGAATTAAGAAACGAGTCAGAAATTAAATGTAAATATATTTTCCTAAATAATTATAATTTAATTAAAGTAATACAGTAGTTAGATTAATTAATTTTTGCATTTATAATCATTTACAGATCTATTTTATTAAAATTATAATGTGTAAGATTTATATTATACAATACAATTAAAAATATTATCTGTAATGATGAAATAAATAATATCACAAACGTTTAGCAGCTTATTACTGCACAGTCTGGAGAATTATTAACAGGAAGAAAAGTAAAAAATATTATAATAATTAATAGGAATAATAATGATAAAAAATTAATAATGACTGGAATGCATTACTAGTTATTATTACTAATACCCAATTTTTGGTGGTTCACCAAAAACACCATAACTCTGCAAACACTCATCCCTGTACACACAGGGTGGAAGAACATCCCTCTATGACTGAGCAAACTCAGCACCTAGCCTCTACATTCCTATATCTCTGAACTAGCATGTTCTCCTGGGCATGATGACATCATTTCCTGTGCTAAAGGTGGTCATGAGTTCACATCAACAAAACACCACCCATCACATCCACCTCCTCCATCATCTACAAGCACAGAAGACACTAACCTGCGTAAAGGGTTGACGATCTCGCAGCGCAGCAGTTCCTGGGCACTCCTGCTGCGATGGCCGTCCTCATTAGAGGGGCAAAACAAAACCCAGTCGACCGAACTACAGCAGGAGAAAAGACTGAAACAGACAGAGGGAGAGATGAGATCCTTCCTTCCACACCGTCATCATAGACAGCTGCACCCAGACCGAATCAACCCACAGGAAGGAAACCTGGAGGGGAGGTTTGACACCGTGAGACAAGCTGATGGTTCAACTGATGGACCTTATGGCTGTACCTGACTGACCTACAGTATATAAGCTCATGCTGCTGCGTGTGCGTGCTGGTAGCCCAACAAACCGGCTGTTAGGTCTCCTTTGTAGGTGAAGCATGTGCCTCAGAGAAGAGTTTGAAATCAAACCCAGCAGATGGATCGCACGTTGGGCGCCAGGGAGGAGGATGGTCTTATTGACGTACTGGGCGCTGTTGGTGGCAGTGGCATGCACCAGCGGCATGAAGGATCTGGGAGACCTACAAGCCATGGAGAAGGAGAACCGACAGATTGTCCAACACACGTGGACGTTCGGCAAACAGTGATGCCCTCCACGAGTCATCATGGGCTGGTGGCTGCACCACGCAGGACTACATGCACTCAGACCGTTACCACGCCTGTCCTTAACACCACGTCACCGTCACCAAAGACTGCAATGGTGTCGTGCCAGACTGTCATGGAGTGTCTCAGAATGGCAGCGGGTCATCTTCAGTGACGAGTCCTGCTTTAGTCTTGGTGGAGACGACCAACGAATCCGTGTCTGCACCAAGCGAGCGGTTTGTGGTTACATGTCATATGTCCAGAAGGCCTGGTGTCACTCCACCTCCACCCCTACCGCACCATCTGCAGGAACTGTGTGAGGATATTCCAACTGGATGGAATGCATTATCACAGGACACTATTAGGAACCTCTACAGCTCCATACCGAGACGTCTGGTGTGTTGGGTTAGCCAACATGGCGGCTCGACGCCATACCGAGAGACAGACTTCTGTATGTGTAGCTCACTAAATATTGATCATATCAGTATTATTCCCAACAGCACCGCACTCCCACACCTCCGTCTGGGTGCAGCTGTTCCTCTGATAGTGAGGGGTATGTATATGTATATGTATAGACTCTGGTAAACAGTCTGTATAGGCAGAACAGCAGCAGGCATTATCACCTGAAGAGTGAAGCATCCAGGTAGCAGGAGTTGAGATGGCCCTGGATGCCTTTCTTAAAGCCCTCATACAAGCGCCGAGCCTCCAGCCCCAGCACCGGTGGCGTGTTATCCTCAACGCGCTTACTGCCCCACTCGGCAAACGCTGAAATTCACACACACAAGACATTTGTAAGAATCCCATCACATCACCTTACATGTTCATGTGGCAACCGAGTGGTACAGCCAGCACAGTCTGATAATATATAATCACACTACATATATAAACACCATCTGGGCACGGTTCTAGTGTCGTACTGGGAACCTGTAACTGGTGTCCAACACTTTCTAAGGCAGACTAGACGAAGCACGAGCCGGAGGACATGAGCTCATTAAAACCCTAAGCCTTACAGACGATAATGTACCGCCCTACAGTTCAGTTCCTATGTGCTAGGATAGCTATCGCTTGGTGGTCAGCTGTTGCTTGGTGGTCAGCTGTTGCTTGTTGGTCAGCTATCGCTTGGTGGTTAGCTATCGCTTGGTGGTCAGCTATCGCTTGGTGGTCAGCTGTTGCTTTTTGGTTAGCTATCGCTTGGTTGGTCAGCTTTCGCTTGGTGGTTAGCTATCGCTTGGTGGTCGGCTATCGCTTGGTGGTCAGCTATCGCTTGGTGGTCAGCTGTTGCTTTTTGGTTAGCTATCGCTTGGTTGGTCAGCTTTCGCTTGGTGGTTAGCTATCGCTTGGTGGTCGGCTATCGCTTGGTGGTCAGCTATCGCTTGGTGGTCAGCTGTTGCTTTTTGGTTAGCTATCGCTTGGTTGGTCAGCTTTCGCTTGGTGGGTAGCTTACACTTGCTTGGTCAGCTTTCGCTTGGTGGTTAGCTATCGCTTGGTGGTCAGCTGTTGCTTGTTGGTTAGCTATCGCTTGGTTGGTCAGCTTTCGCTTGGTGGTTAGCTTTCACTTGGTGGTCAGCTATCGCTTGGTGGTTAGCTTACACTTGCTTGATCAGCTTTCGCTTGGTGGTTAGCTATTGCTTGGTGGTTAGCTTTCACTTGGTGGTCAGCTATTGCTTGGTGGTTAGCTTACACTTGCTTGGTCAGCTTTCGCTTGGTGGTCAGCTTTCACTTGGTGGTCAGCTTTCACTTGGTGGTCAGCTTTCACTTGGTGGTCAGCTTTCACTTGGTGGTCAGCTTTCACTTGGTGGTCAGCTTTCGCTTGGTGGTCAGCTTTCGCTTGGTGGTCAGCTTTCGCTTGCTTGGTCAGCTCTAAGGGGGTTCCCCAGGTAACACTAATCCAGCTCTAGAAGGGTTCCCCAGGTAACACTAATCCAGCTCTAGAAGGGTTCCCCAGGTAACACTAATCCAGCTCTAGAAGGGTTCCCCAGGTAACACTAATCCAGCTCTAGAAGGGTTCCCCAGGTAACACTAATCCAGCTCTAGAAGGGTTCCCCAAGTAACACTAACCCAGCTCTAGAAGGGTTCCCCAGGTAACACTAATCCAGCTCTAGAAGGGTTCCCCAAGTAACACTAACCCAGCTCTAGAAGGGTTCCCCAGGTAACACTAATCCAGCTCTAGAAGGGTTCCCCAGGTAACACTAATCCAGCTCTAGAAGGGTTCCCCAGGTAACACTAACCCAGCTCTAGAAGGGTTCCCCAGGTAACACTAATCCAGCTCTAGAAGGGTTCCCCAGGTAACACTAATCCAGCTCTAGAAGGGTTCCCCAGGTAACACTAATCCAGCTCTAGAAGGGTTCCCCAGGTAACACTAACCCAGCTCTAGAAGGGTTCCCCAGGTAACACTAATCCAGCTCTAGAAGGGTTCCCCAAGTAACACTAATCCAGCTCTAGAAGGGTTCCCCAAGTAACACTAATCCAGCTCTAGAAGGGTTCCCCAGGTAACACTAACCCAGCTCTAGAAGGGTTCCCCAGGTAACACTAATCCAGCTCTAGAAGGGTTCCCCAGGTAACACTAACCCAGCTCTAGAAGGGTTCCACAGGTAACACTAATCCAGCTCTAGAAGGGTTCCCCAACGAGTTTCTAATACAAAACTAACTGATGTATAAACACTGTATTACACACTCACCAATAGAATTGCAGCGCTCCACCTGATTGATAGGTGCCTCGGGGGCGGGGAATCTGGAGTCCCGCCTACAGTTCCGTAATTTAACAAACAGCCCCTTATTAGAAGGACAGCGGAAGTGGCGCTCGCCGAGGTAACTGCCATCAGTGGCGGCACTCAGCTCTTGATCCTGAAACGGCACAGATCCAGTTTAGACATATGGAAAACACATTCCATTACAAACCAAATCAACTGTCAATCAACTGTCAATCAACTGTCAGTTAGTTTTCCAAAGCAGCCTTTATACACAGTACTCCCTACCAGTTCTATTCCCGCCACCGGTTCCGAAACCCCGTCGATCTGTCCAATCCATCGAATCACTCCAAAAATGGGTGGGTCGTTCATCTCCACCATAGAGCCCACCTCCAACCACGTTCTAGGCTCCACCCTTTCCTCAGGAACCGGTGGAGAGGGTGGATTGTGAAACCCATTTGAAGAATACGGCTGATCGTTGGTGGGGGAGAGGGGCAGGGCTGAAGGCTTATTGGGCGGAACAGGAGGCGGTTTGAGGGCAGATTTAGGGATGGCAAGAGGAGGAGGCTTTAGAGCCACTTTGGGAGGTGCCGATGAAGACGACGAAGAAGAAGAAGCAGAAGGAGGCTGCAGGGCAGACTTAGCCATGGCTAGCATGGCGGGCTGTATCAGTGGTCTCGAGTTAGTCGGCAGTGCTGTAGGCTGCGGCGGCTGCTTGTTGTGCGTGGGTGAAGGAGGCTGAAGGGCGGGTTTAGAGGGCGAGAATGGAGGATGCACTGGGGAGGTTCTGGGATTAGATCCCAGAGGTGGGGTGCGCTCTGGTCTGGCTTCTACAGACAGGAGAGGAAAGGGAAGTTACACTGTGCTGAATTCATTGAGCTTTCTTACAATGTGAACTACGTAGCATCCAGAGCTAGCGGAGTATCACCTGCGGTCACTTTGGAGATGGGAAGAAGGTGGCCGTATTCAGGAGAAGGTATGGAGCACAGCCTGTAGCCCTTGTAGACGCCATTCCAGCTCCCTATCGGATTGTCCTACGGAAACATGCAGGCACAAAACAGGAATGATGACACTGATAGCCCTGCACCCAAGCAGGTTAGCGATTAGCTCACCCCTCTCTCCACGTACGCCCTGGAGTTATTACACTGTTGGGTGAAGGTAGTGTTGGGAGACTTGCCCCAGGACCCTTACTGGTAGTGTTGGGTGCTTCCCTAGGTTGAGGATCAAACCCCAGTGTAGAGCATGGGAGGCGGAGGTGTTACTACACTACACCCACAACCCCGTAACTTTACATCACGTAGTTACAACAGGGAGAAATCAGACACACACACACACACACACACATGCACACACACACACACACACACACATGCACACACACATGCACACACACACACACACACAAATACACACGCACGCGCACACACACACGCACATGCACGTACACGCGCACACGTACGCATGCACACACGCACGCACATGCACACACACACACACACACATGCATGCATACACACGCACACAAACACGCACATGCACACACATGCATAAACACGCACACAAACACGCACACGCACATGCACACACACACACATGCATGCATACACACGCACACAAACACGCACATGCACATGCACACACACACATACACACGCACACAAACACGCACATGCACATGCACACGTGCGCACACACACAAACTCAAACACACACACACACACATACACGCACACACAGAAACACAAACACACACACACACGTGTGCACACACACACTCAAACACACTGAAACACTCAAATTCAAACACACACACACACACACACACACACACATCATGCCCTCCACAATTATTGGCACCCCTCGTTAGCTTATGTTAAAAGCCTTAAACAATTCAGAAGCATAATTTCACACTGAGAATTGTAGCAAAAAAATTTAACCTTTAACCCTTAATAATTAAAAAATATCTGAATTAAAAAAAAAATATTTCAGAAAATCTCCTGTTCCACAAATATTGGCACCCCTAACAATTCCTAGAAAATAAATGGAACTGAAGCATTTCTGTCATTCCTACTGCGGTTTATAAAGTTTATAAAGTGTCTAGGTTAAGATTAAGAGCTGTCTTGTTGGCAGAAGGGGTTTGTACAAAGTGTTAACATCGGGGGTGCCAATAATTGTGGCACAGATGATTTCACGTGTAGTAATTATTTCCTAATGCTAGCCGCCTAATTTTTTTCCCACCGAATAAATGCCCTTGAATTAAAGGACCTTAATTCAAAACAAAGACGCCGCAGAGGTTCTCCTTAGAACAACGGACTGTTCCGCCCAGAGCCCAGACCTCGACATCACTGAACCTGCCTGGGATTGTCTAAGATCGCTCTAAGACTGAACAGCAAGGAAGCTGGAACATGGACACCTCAATAACCATTGTAACTGGAAGCTGTGATGCAAGGGATGTCATTGGTGGTCCAACTGGTGTTGAGGTCTGGGGTCTGATGCTGAGGTGCTCAGGCATTGTTCTGAGAACACCAGCAGCTTCTTCGTTCAACTCCTACACCATGCTTAGCTGATGGTGGTCAGCATGGTTTGTGAGGGCTTTTTCTGTGTACATTGTATTACCCAGCCACAATATTAAGTCACAATATTATGACCACCAGCTTATATCCAGAGTGACCACGTGTGTGGACAGCAGCTAGACGGGCTGGAGTGACTCAGTAAGGTCCTGGTAGGTTGTCACGGTATCTGAAGCCATGCTGACTGCAGAGCATCCCACCGCTGCTGGAGGGTGTGTGGGAGAGGGTCCATACGGCGAACACTACCATCAAGGTTGAACACCGGTTCAAGTCTGGGCAATTAGAAAGCCAGGGTAGTGTTTGGAAGTGTTGGCCATGCTCCTCCGACCAGTGTTGGACATTTCTAGCTGTGTGGCATGTTGCATTCTCTGGCTGGAAGATCCCGTCCGCCCCAGGGAAGACAATCAGCAGGTATGGATGCGCCATGAAGCGCCATGAAAACAAGTAAGAGGTGGTCATAATAATGTGACTCGACTGTGTATTCTGGAGATCTCTGTTTATAGACTCTTCCAGATACCATAACAGACTTTTAACAGCTACACATCCTTTCAGACCCCAGAGGAGAGTCCTCTCACAGCAGTAAGATGGACTGTAGACTGCCCAGCACTGGAGTTACACCTATGAGCTGACCAATCCTCCATTAGAGTCCTGAATCGGACACTCACCAGCAAGAGTCCCACATGTAGCCCTGAAGGCGCCCGGCCAGGCAGAGGCCCGCAGAACTGCACAGTGCCTGAGTAGAGTGCGCCGTCATGGCTGAAGCAGACCCTCTGCCCTGGTTGCACTGGAGGCGGGGAGCCTGGAGGCGGGGCTGACTCTGCAGTCCGTGACTGCAGGATGTTGGCCGTGTTCTGGTTGTGGCTGGAGCTCTGGTTATTGCTGGAGTTGTGGTTGGAGTGGTTCGGTCTGTTGGCTTCACGCTCGAGTTCATGGTCCCCAGCGCTGCCGCTTCGAGAGGAGCGGCGGAGGGTCAGTTCGCTGGCCGGCACGAAGAGGGCACACTGCTCCGGGCACGTGAAGAGCTGGTGTCCCTTGTAGCTTCCGTTACTGCTGCCCTTTCCTGCCGCCCATCCCTGGAAGAGACGGAAGACAGAGAGCGTTATCGTGCACGGTCCAGTCGTTACTATTAGGCTATGAGTGCCCAAACTTTTGACTGCTAGCTTCCACTACTTGTATGAGCCTCGTAGTTCCAGCACAACACTATAGAAGTCTAGAACCTACTTTTAGCTGGACTCCGAAGAACACAGCAGCACTTCCTCGGGTTAGTGGACCACGGTAACGGAGCTCAGCGTCCGCGTACTCTCCCGTCTGGCTCCAGCGCACATACACCGGCGAACCTAGGGGCAGGGAAGCCAGCCGCAGCAGCCGGTGAGGTTTGGAGAGCAGTCTGAAGCGCAGATCTAGATCACTGATAGGTTCCAGCAAGCTGGCCAGGTCAGAGGGAACTTCGTTCAGCAGATGCTTATCAAGCTTCACCATACTGCCGATGTCTATCACCTGCAAAGAGGTGGAACACAGCCATTACATCAACTTCATTCCTATATAGGCAGAGATGGGCAGAGGCTAGAAGGTGGTGTAGCTAGGCCTGGGACCTCGCAGATAGAAGCTAGCCCCCACACACACCCCCCACCCACCATGTATCACTGCTGTCCTTAGAGAGACATATATCTCTATCTTGATTTATACTTTGATGCATCATGTGAACAAAGCAGCTGCCGTTTACACTGGGTGAAGGTTTTATGACCAACAGAGACGGCCCAAAACTGCTTGGAAGGACGTCTGGTTCCATTGACTTACATTAAATCTAAATGAGGTTTTGGCCTTCCCTGTAGAGTAGCCATTTTGGAGATACTGGTCTATCTTTGGACAGCGTGGATAGTCGATGTGTGGCCATGTGTTTATATATCATCGCTGTCCAAAGAAAAACAAGATCTCCAAAATGGCAACTTTACAGGAGTGGACAAAAACCGGACTGAATTTGAATGTAAGTCAATGGAACCAGACGTCTTTCAAAGCATGTTTTGGATATTTCTGGTGATCCATTCATCATGACACGCCCACCCAATGTAAACAGCAGCTCATGGGATCAAATAATGACAAAAAATAAAAATTTACCAAACTGGGACGTATATATCGTCACTGTCCAAAGAAAAACAGGTATCTCCAAAATGGCAACTTTACAGGAGAGGCCAAAAACCTCATTCAATTTGAATGGAAGTCAATGGAACCAGACATCTTTCCAAGCTGTTTTGGGCCATTTCTGTTGGTCCATTCTTCATAAAATTTCCACACAGTGTAAAGAGCAGCTCATGTGATCAAATGAGGCATAAAAGTAAAAATCAACAAAAATGGAGATAGATGTTTTTCTTTGGACAGCGACGATACATGTATATATATATGCATTTTATATCATATTCATGTTCTCTCTGGTTATGAAACCATGGGGTAACAGTTTTAACAGCTTAGCCAGGATGAAATAGGTGAGCTGGTTGTCAGGGTCACTACAGCAATGCCTTTGGGACATTGTGCTAGCCGCCTCTTAGCCGCCCTCCACCCAACCTGTAGCTCAACAAGGCCAGGCCAAACTAAAACAAGCAAACAAACAAATAAACAAATAAACAAACAACAAACTGATAAATACATTAAAAAATTAAAAAGTAAAGTACCACTTTCAGGTAATTCTACTTCTACTTCTACTCGAGTACACGTGTGAGGGAAGTTCCTCACTTGTTTTCGTACTTGTAAAGGTTTTAGTCATGCTGGGTTTAATTTCATTCTGACTGATCTGCTGTTCCTCAGAAACAGAAAGGTTCCGTTTCAGACCATAAGGTTCTCTAAAGCGAAAGAACAGAGTCCCACAAACTTCGGCTCTGCTTCACAGGCTGGATGAACTAAGGCGCTCCGCTGTAGTTCTGAGTTACCCAGTACTCGGAAGTCAGAACACGTTTTCCTTCCATGCCGTGACTAATTCTCTAGTGAAGCGTGGGGTGAGGGAGGGTCTCTGACCTGGCGACAGATCGGAATGGTGGGAGGGGGGTGGAGAGGAAAGACATACTATTGATAAATATTATTTTCCCCGCCCACTGGTGCTCGGGTATACGATATGCTGAATCATGCTGTGCGTGAAACAACATGACCTTCAGTGGGTTTCCCCACTGGTACTACTCTGACTCGTACTACCACTGTAGGCACTGCGAACCTCCAGCAAAGCCTGAAAGCTGCTCGTCAGACCCATCTGAGAATTGTGTGGGCGTGGCTAACGAGCAGCTTGATTGACAGCTCTCTGTCCAACACTCCAAAAAGTTGGGTGATGGATGAAGGAATGAAGGGGTGACAGGCAGCTAGAGACAGGTGGTCTAGCTTGCTAGCTTGCTAGCTTTAGCTGGCAACGTTTAACTGACTCTGAGCCTGCTTTGTGAGGGCGGGGCAAGCGACGTCAGCCTTGTGATTGGCCAGGGGAATGCTTATGCAAGCGTTACCTAAGATTAGGCCCGCCTAGTTTACATGGAGAGGAGGGAAATATGGCAGATACAGCAGATAGCCATTAGACTGTGTGAGGATGTTATGTGTATATTGTGGCCCTGAGGAATAAGATGAACTCCATTAGAAAGACCACTCAGATATAGGATCCCTAGGGGGCCTAAAAAGGTGTCAATGAAGTTTGGGTTGAAGGACCGCCCTACACATTTCTAATATGAGGTGAGAGTGAGAGAGGAAGAAACTCTTACCTTTACCCACACATAATCTCCCCTTCCACCACGCTCCCCTCCGCCGTCCTGCTCCTGGCACAGATGCCCCCTCTGCAGCCGAATGGTACCATCCAGATGGTCCTGCACCTTATGGTCGGACGTGACCAAGTACATTTTAGAGGGGCGCCGCCTCCGGTTTTGGTGCGTGACAGCGGACATGGTGAAGGAAGCTGCTCACTGTTTTGTGCGAAATGAAGAAGCATGAGAAACCCGTGATACACGGAACCGACACCAGTAACACCCGACACGGAGAAAAGTTCCCCAGCACAGTTAAAGCACAGCCCCTACAGAAAGCCAGCTGGTTAACTTTCTTCCGAGTTCTCCGTATCTCTGCTGGAGACACGCTTGAGCTGCGAGGTGCTGAAAGGCTCGACTTAGCGAGATTTAGCTGAGGTCCCCACACCACACTCCACCAACAGGTCTCAGAAAATAACCCTGACGATGCTATAACCGTTTACGACACGACATTTCCACTTACCGAGGTTGACATCGCCGACTTTTAAAACTGTTTTTCTTTTTTTTTCTTTTTACCTCAGCGCACGGAGAAAAAACAGGAAGTGGAATGACTGGCACCAACATGAGCCAATCAGCAGCAAGAAAAAGTTTCTACAGCCAATCGGAGGCGGCGTGTAGGCGGATGAAGGGGCGGGGCTTGTGTTATGAGGGAAATTCCACAGTTGCGTTCGCTGTAGTGGAGGTGAGCTGGAGACGAGCGGCGCACCCAGAAGCTGCTCATTAACAAAACCACTAAAAATCATTTACACGTTTTTAAAAATGCGTTTGTTTTGGCTTTTGTGTCTTCATTTATTTTTTAAATGGCTTCGTGCACCATTAAATTTATTTATTTATTTATTTATTTATTTATAAATTATTTATAAGCATTAGCATTATTATAGGGCACATATTAATCGTTAATTATATTAATATTGTACCTCATTCAGAGACTGATTTTGAGCTACCCTGTTTCCTCAGGTTTAAAGGGTCCATATGCAACACTGACACACCTCTGGGTCAATCCTTAGACTTACACAGGCTGTCTTTGTTACTGTGCTTTAGCATACCGTTGCTAAGACAAAGTCCGAACCATTTGGAATTAGCTGCATGAATTACTAATAGCATGTGGTCTGAGTCACACTCAGAGACGAACAGTCTGACTAAACTAATAACACATAGTGAGCTGTATGGTTCCTGTGTGTTACTGAGGACACTCAGCAACATCCACAGGCTAGACTAGTGACCAGCTAAACCCTTGAATGTAATAACCTGTAGATCTGCTTTGGCAGCAACACCACCACCACTACCACCAAATGCTTCTCGTAGCTGCTAACATTCCCACGACCGCAAGGCGTCCTGGCCCAAAGCTGCCCCAAACCATGATACTCCCTCCACCATGCTTCACAGCCAGGCTGAGGTACTGTGTTCAGTGCGCTTCTCCTCCGTCATTCTGAAGAGCAGCTAGGATTGGTAAGTCCTTATGACTACAGTGTGAATGGGTAGAGCTGAGCTGACACTGACGTGGTGGTGGTGTGTTAGTGTGTGTGGTGCTGGTGTGAGTGGATCAGACACAGCAGTGCTGCTGGAGTGTTTAGACACTGTGTCCACTCACTGTCCACTCTATTAGACACTCCTACCTTGCTGGTCCACCTTGTAGATGGACAGTCAGAGACGATAGCTCATCTGCTGCTGCACAGTGCAGTGGTGGTCATCCTCTAGTCCTTCATCAGTGGTCACAGGACGCTGCCCACAGGACGCTGCCCACAGGACGCTGCCCACAGGACGCTGCCCACAGGATGCTGCCCACAGGACGCTGCCCACATGACGCTGCCCACAGGACGCTGACCACAGGACGCTGCCCACAGGACGCTAAGCAGTGACACTGTTGTGTTTGATCCACTCACACCAGCCCCACACACACTAACACACCACCAGTCAGTGTCACTGCAGTGCTGAGAATGATCCACCACCCACATCATACCTGCTCTGTGGTGGTCCTGTGGGGGTCCTGACCATTGAAGAACAGGGTAGTACAGTATACAGAGAAACAGATGGATCTACAGCCTGTACCTGTAGAACTACACGGTACTACTATATGGTCAGTGGTGAAGTTCTGGATGATCAGCGCCATCTGGTGGCTGGTGACCCAAACTGCTCAGGCCATGAGAGGGAGGAGGAAGACCCCTCTCCAAAATACGACATGTAAAATCGTGAAGACCCCTATATGTGCCCCAAAGATGCCCCAAAAACAACCCAGGGCACCCGGTGGGGTATTTCCAGTATTAGAATTGTCTCAGGTGCAGGTCCTCGCCTGACCACCCCCTGGGCACTGGGGCAAAGAGCCTATAGGGGGCTTCATGATTTTGTGTGTCATATTTTAGAAATGACACACAACATGCAACAGCGAGTGGCCGTTCTCATCTGACCGTTACGACACCCGGTTCATTATGGGTCTGTAAATGGAAAAGTGAACTGTTAGCATCCAGAGAGTTCCCAGCGGTACTGAAAGGTAAACAAGTAAAGGAAATCCTGCTGGTGCTGCTGCCCCGGAGATTAGAATCATTAGCCCTGGCGCTACAGTGGTGGGTCTGCCGGCCTGGGGAAGCATCTGAAGCACCCACACCCGAAGCACCACCGCCTACCTCATTCATATTCCATTATGCCATTTAGCGGAGGCCCTTATCCAGAGCGACTCACAAGGATAATCATATTACAGGTGGGCCAGTGTAGCGTTAGGAGTCCTGCCCAAGGACTCTTATTGGTGTGGCACAGTGTAGTCACCCAGACTGGGAATCGAACCCCCATCTCCCATATGGTGTGGTAGCTCAGGGGCAAGTGGTGTTATCTGTTGGGCTACACCAACCACCACTAGTCTGGAATAACTTTAGAAGGTGAGTGAGTGAGCCATTATGTATTTGAATAATCAATATTATAAACAAACAAACAAATAAACAAAGGCTATAAATAAATAAATAAACAAACAAATAAACAAAGGCAATAAATAAATAAATAAAGGCTATAAATAAATAAACAAGTAAATAAATAAATAAATAAAGGCTATAAATAAATAAATAAAAGCAATAAATAAATAAAGGCTATAAATAAATAAATAAATAAAGGCTATAAATAAATAAATAAAGGCTATAAATAAATAAATAAATAAATAAATAAATAAATAAAGGCTATAAATAAATAAATAAATAAATGCTATAAATAAATAAATAAATAAATAAAGGCTATAAATAAATAAATAAATGCACACAACAACATTGAATAAATAAATATTTTACTCCAAGTTAACAAGCAAAATGTACAATAAATTAAATATTCCAACATTCGGGAAGCACATTCACTAGAAGGTGTGTAAACTTTGAAAGTACAGGATCTGCTGTAGAAGGCTTTGCCCCCCATCCTACTTCACCGTCCCAACGGATAAAGAAACGAAATCTCAGTGAACGATCTGAAGGCAGAAAGTGAAACTGGAGCGTCTGATGGGTGAAGTTTGTGTAACAGCCAGGCGCTCTGAACGGAGATGCTGTTTATGACCATGTTTGTGATGGAGTCCCGTATCCAGGCACTGAGGGCAGTGCTGAGTGGCATGTGCGTGGGCACGAGGACGGTGGTTGTGAATTACGGACGTTGCGATGACTCGATGGTGATGAAGTAGGTGGTGAGTTCTCCTTTCCCCTTCACGTTAATGACCCCTCTCTTGGTCACGCTGTAGCCCACACACTGGGCCACCTGTGCGGTTTCCTCGGTCACCTGAAGGGGCAGCACACAACAGGTCAGACACACACACACACACACATATATATATATATATATATATATATATATATATATATATATATATATATATATATATATATATATATATATATATATGTGTGTGTGTATATAAATTTAATTTCAAGGATATATATTTATTCCATTGTCCTTCATTAATTATATTATTTTATTATTTTATTATATCAGTATTATTAATATTATATCAATATATTAAATAATATATAATATAATATATTTAATATATTACATTCAATTCATATAGGACATTGGAATATGTATATATATATATATATAATAAGGTATGTTTTAGGCCACAGTTTTGAGCCACATATTTTGGGAAATCTGTGGAAATTCCCACTTGGACATTCTGATCTCCTTCACACCTGTATTTTGTCGAGCACCCCAGTGCTGTCCATCCTACTGGCCACATTCACAGCATTGCCCCAGATGTCGTACTGAGGTTTGTGAGCTCCAATCACTCCAGCAATCACCGGGCCATGGTTTATACCTGGATCGAGCAAAAATAAAAATACAAGCCCACAATGGAATCATTAAAGAATGGAAATAATGATATCCAAAAAAAATCTATTTACACTTATAGGAACATATACATATATAAGAAATGATCAAACATATGTGCAAATGTTCACGACTCATAAGCAGATCACAGAGTACGCATAATAATAACCGCTACATTATTGTTATAGTGAATTTGAGGATGGCAGCTATACGTACAGCTGTATGTACAGTGCTGGAGGACATTAGGACATATATACATATATATAATCTCCCTACTTAATTGATTTAGAACTGGCCTATGATAAAACAACACCATCAGACAGATCACAGCTGTGCACTGGACAAAGTCACCACTAGAGGGCGCTTCTAGCTTGGTTTAAACAGGAAGGTGCGCTACAGCTTTAGCCCCATTCAGCTAATGCTATTTGTGTGTACTGCTAAGCATCCTGGCCAAAACAGTGAGTTGGTTCTATAGTATATTTCCCATATGTATATATATACATACAGCTCTGGAAAGATTTAAAAGCCCACCTCAGAATGATCAGTGTCTCTAGTTGTACAGGGTCTGGGTTTGTGTTGGTTCTGTTTGATTCTCTACACTACTGGAACCATGTCTCCCAAACTCCAGATCAGATATTGTATTAGATCTGTTTATCTAGAAAATCACTAATGACCTCCAGAAGCCTGTTTTTAGAACCATGCTCGCTGTGCGTTTCACCCCAGCCACGCTCGCCACTCTCTCTGTAGGTCACCTGAGGTCATCTTACGGTGGGTAAGGGACATTGGAATGAGGTGGCACTCATCACGGTCAGTAGAGAGTGGGTTTGGCCCTCTGCCAGTCTGTAGCTGTGTTGTCGTGTGTGTTTGCTGCCTGACCTTGTTCTTATGAACCAGACGCTCACTGTATCTGCCAGTAAAGCTAGAACCCAACCCTCAGTTCCTCACTAAGAACCTGCTGTGGAGATGCTGATTTGGAGTGGGCTCTTATTTATTTCCAGAGCTGTATATATATACTCACTGCCAGCACCACATTAGGCCTATGCTGGGTGATATCAGCTGCTATCAGTTGTAGTCAAGGGTGGATTTTGGACTATGTGTGAACGAGGCCCATATCAGGCCAGTATCAGTATCAGTGCATGTTTAATAACGGCTGAGTGTGTTCAGTAAGGATTTTGGTAAAGCGTGGTGGTATGGTAAGAAGGTTTGCTGGGTGCTGCTGTACGTGTATCTGTCCCGAATGCTCAGACAGAAGGATGAGAGAAGGTGGTCAGTGTTTGTCAGCGTACCTATCCTGAGTTTGAAGTCGTTGAAAGAGTGTCTGTTGATGTTGTCCAGTCTGGCCATCAGCGAGATGGCAAAGTCCACCATGCTGCGTACGTGAACCTTGCATGCATCTTGGTCCTGCAGGGATGAAGTCCGAGATAAGACATTCAGGTCTGAATACTCTACTACCGGGGTGGTTTGGGACATACTGGACGTCTGAGATGCATATATTTCATGGAAAGCTTTTAATTAAGCAGTTTTTATTATGAATTTATTATTCATAATGCAGCACTCAATCACTCAACACTGGAACACTCAACACTCAACACTGGAACACTCAACACTCAACACTGGAACACTCAACACTCAACACTGGAACACTCAACACTGGAACACTCAACACTCAACCCTGGAACACTCAACACTGGAACACTCAACACTGGAACACTCAATCACTCAACACTGGAACACTCAACACTGGAACACTCAACACTCAACACTGGAACATTCAACACTCAACTCTCAATCACTCAACACTGGAACACTCAACACTGGAACATTCAACACTCAACACTGGAACATTCAACACTCAACACTCAATCACTCAACACTGGAACATCAACACTCAACACTGGAACACTCAACACTGGAACACTCAACACTCAACACTGGAACACTCAACACTGGAACACTCAATCACTCAACACTGGAACACTCAATCACTCAACACTGGAACACTCGACACTGGAACACTCAACACTCAACCCTGGAACACTCAACACTCAACACTGGAACACTCAGCACTCAACCCTGGAACACTCAACCCTGGAACACTCAATCACTCAACACTGGAACACTCAACACTGGAACACTGGAACACTCAACCCTGGAACACTCAACACTCAACCCTGGAACACTCAACACTCAACACTCAACCCTGGAACACTCAATCACTCAACACTGGAACACTCAACACTCAACCCTGGAACACTCAATCACTCAACACTGGAACACTCAGCACTCAACCCTGGAACACTCAACCCTGGAACACTCAATCACTCAACACTGGAACACTCAACACTGGAACACTCAACCCTGGAACACTCAACACTCAACCCTGGAACACTCAATCACTCAACACTGGAACACTCAACACTCAACACTGGAACACTCAACTTTATGGAGGCCTCCCAACAGTTTCTTCTGAGAGCCTACCACAGACTAGACCAGACTAGACCAGGTTTTAAATGGCGGAGGAGAACCAGGCCTTGCAAACTTGCAGAAGTCTGGTATAGCCTTGAGCTTTTAGGACCATGCACCAGTTTTAGAACCTAGCATGTGGACCAGGGTTGCCACCTTTCAGAAATGAAAATAAAGGATGGGGGCATGGTCATGTGTGAGTGGGGTGGGGGGGGATTGAGAGATTGTGATCATTCATGTGTGTGTGACAGATGTGTATATCAGACATTTACGGAAATACGGAACAAATTTACTGAAATTTACGGAAATACGGAACAAATTTACTGACATTTACGGAACTACAGAACGCATTTACTGACATTTACAGACATACGGAACAAATTTACTGACATTTACGGAACTACGGAACAAATTTACTGACATTTACAGACATACGGAACAAATTTACTGACATTTACGGAACTACGGAACAAATT
>JAMWET010002868.1:0-5000 GCA_024036415.1 Prochilodus magdalenae | reverse complement strand
TTCTATCTCCTGTTATTTAAAACAAAACAAAAACAAAGGTAAACAAACAAACACACCAAAACAAAACTGGGCATGCATTAAGCACTGTTCCACAGTCACATAACATATGTTACATATGGCATATACTCTTTAGGAAATATGATGACTGACCAATAGCGATTGGCCGGTGATGTTTGATTGGCTGGTCGTGGCTGGAATCGAGTCTTCTGGTTGGTTGAGCACTGAAAAGGGCTTGACGCTCTGCCAGGACTGCATATACTGCGACATCCTCACTGAAGCTCTGAGCTTTTCTCTTCCGCTGCCACCCAAGTTAATCTACACACACACGCACACAAGCACGCGCACATACACACACACACACACACACACAAATGGTAGCCAACTGTCATTTAGCTCACATCTGTCATCATCTTGTATGACTACATTATTATATGACTGTAGTAAAGGCAGACCATAGCACTGTATGATTACTGTATAGACTACAGCACTGTATAATTAAAATATAGATTATAACACTATATAATTATAATATAGATTATAGAACTGTATGATTAATGTATAGATTATAGCACTGTATGATAATAGCATAGACCCCAGCACTGTATGATCAATGTATAGAATACAGCCCTGTATGATTGTAATATTGACTACAGCATCATATGATTATAATATAGATTATAGAACTGTATGATTACTGTTTAGACTATAGCACCGTATGATTTTACTATAGATTATAGCACTGTATGATTAAAGTATAGAATAAAGCCCGGTATGATTGTAGTACTGACTACAGCATCATATGATTATAATATAGATTATAGAACTGTATGGATACTGTATAGACTATAGCACTGTATGGTTATACCATAAAGACATATGACCTGTGAGAATGTTTGATTTAAAATTTAAAATCAGAAATCTTGTCTGTAATTACTTATATCAAATCAAAGCTCCTCTTTCATTCAGACTAATCCTGCTTCATAGCTGTTCTCATGCCACATAGGTCAAGTAAAGCTCATAGCTACCTTATTTTTGTCAGCTTTGTTCTGCGTGTGAGGGTCGATCACTAAGAAAGTTCTCCTGCCCTTCAGAGCAGAATCCCGACTGGCTCCATTTCCCTCCTCAACCTGGTATGCCCCACCCAGGTTTACAAATGTCTCTTCTGTAATATGGACCCTCCTAGGAAGACAGAAGTGGGGGTCATCAGAAATGGAAGCGCCTGAAAGAGTTTTTATGCTAGGACAAGGTGGAGGACGTTGTTGTTGTTCTCATCCTACAATCACGGTCACCATGACACTGTTATCGTGCTTGTACGTGTATATAACCATGCTAGAGGCTGTTCATCTTGTTTAATCTTGGAATACAGCAACCCTAGTTTAGTATCATCACCAGAGGAAAGTAAATGAGTAGATCAAATCTAGAATATTGTGTACAGCTATTACTAAATATGTAGTTTGAAGGCTGTGAATATAATGTTTACTGTCTCTGGAGGTGGCCACCTATTAATGTTAGCTCTTGTCCAAGGCAAGTGTTGTGTATTGTCTCACCACTGGCTACAGCCACCTTAGGAGAATGGAAGGCGTGGCCATGCAGAGCGGCCAAGCACAGAGGCTCTCAGGAGGTGCTGGTTCCTGGTTTGATTGTTGGTTTAAGTGTTGGGTTAACAGACGTGCAGGAACGCTGTTTGTGTTGTTATAGGCTGTATTGTGCGGGTGCTATGGGTAATAATAAATATGTACAATATTTCCTGGGTCTTTTTTGTTCTCCAATGAGGTGTTTGTTAAGGCCAAACCGAAGGATTAGAGGGGTAGTAAACTCGGTACAGCCTTTCTGGGATTATAAACTACTGTGCTGGTAATAGAACAGCCGGGGGTCCAATCATCTAACCATATAGGTGTATATGTGTAGATCTTATCTATGGCCTAGTCATATGTGCACTGGCAGAGCAGACTGTGATCCGTCTCTGGACTTTTCTTATGGAATATCAGTTATTCTCTTCCACTCTCAGCTTACTGTTACTTGGGCCATTTCAGATATAACCACGGTAACAGTACTCTAACCATAGTAGGGACTTTCACACACACCCCGGGTTAGCACTGTAGCCAGACCAATGCTCATTGCCAGTCATTGTGCGGCTGATTTAATGAATCCGCCTCATGATTCATTGAAAAGGACAGCTTGAAGGAATCAGCTTGGTGAACTGAACTGAACTTTCCATCACCGTTGCTCAAGAAAAGGTATTCAGCAACGTGAGGGAATGCATTCCTCTCCCATAACTCTCCCCTCAGAAACCGATAACATCTCAAAAGGACAAGGTTGGCAATCTTATGATCTAGAATTCCCTTCTTACAGCTGAGAATTATGGTGGTTCCCAGATAAGAAGATGGCGCTAGAGAGAGTTGTGTTATGACGTTGTGTTGCTTGATAAGTCAACCTCTGTTAAAGCTGGCCAATCAGATTCTCTTCAGCAAACTCACCCTGGTAGGCCTCCAGACTCCATGCGGTTGGCTAGCGTCACGTCATGTGACCAGACATCGTACTGCCACTTCAGCGAGCCAATCACACCGCAAAGGACGTTCCCAGAGTGCACGCCCACTCTCATGCTGATAGGCACTCCTGTGGCCTCCCGCAGTTTACTGTAAGAGAAAACATAAGGTCAAAGGTCATTGGTGTGTATCATAACAGCAAGATGGGTACCATGAGTACGGATGAACTGATTACAACAGGCCTCATATGTTGGTCCAACCATGAATACACCCAACCTGACTCCGAACCACATCAAGTTCATCAAATTCTTTCTCATCTCCATCTAAAATGTCTGAAGGAGGTGCTTCTGAGAAGACGAGATACCACCAACTATAAAATAGCACTCATGGAATTATACAGTCCACCTTAAAAACCTCCAGAATGGAACTATACAGGAGGATGAAACAGCTCTCTAAGCAGTTTTGGTGCAATTCTATTGGTCGGTCCCCGAAGGGTAACAAGGCTAGTCTCTCAGTATTGCACAGCACCGGACAAGCGAGTATACTCATACTGTAGCCACTCACTTTATGGCAGTGCACATATCCAGGCCCATCTGTACACAGTTGCGTGCGTGATGCGGGATCGGGTCCGGAAGACCTGATACACAGTAGTAGCAATCGCCCAGAATCTTTATACGCAAACACTCATTCTTCTGCAGGGAGAGAGAGAGAGAGAGAGGTGAGGGGGGGGGCTGAGTATCTTCAGTGTAGCACAGTGTAGACTGGCAGTGATAGATATACTGACACATTCTGTTTTCTTTTTTCGTCACCTTGGGCAATGTCGTACAACAACCTTACAAAAAAAGATCAAAAACCTGCCGAAGAGAGAGGTTTTGTTGAGGGGGACCTGCGTGGAGAGAACGAGTTCCTCAGGAGTGCAGGTGCTGGCAAGACTAGTGAAGCCCACAATGTCTGCATACAGAATGCTGCAGGAGGGAAGAGGTAGAACAGAAAGTCTGGAATTGCTGTTTACAGTAATATAAAAATATATGTGTTTAGAAAACATGCATAATATGACTATCATATGGACACATTATTAGATTTCAGATCAATAATTAGAGGTTAAACTAAGAGAATAGATAGATCATTATTTCCTAATTGAAAAATCCATTGGGCATTACTCAAGAATAAACTTATGGAATATGTGGTGTACTAAACATATAAATCTGAGTGTATAATCGTTTTAAGCTGCTTGTGTAAGTGTGTAACTGTAGGTGTTTCGATTGTTTGGGTGGGTGTTTTTATGCGTGGGTGGGTGTCTGCCGTTTGGATTGGGTGGGTGCGTGTGTTGTTTGGGTGGGTAAGCGTGGGTGTTTTTGGAATAGGTGGGTGATCTGTTTGGCTTGGGTGTGCGTACTGTTTGGGTGGGTGGGTATGAGTGTTTTGTTTGGAATGGTTGGGTGTGGGTGTTCTGTTTGGGGTGGGTCTGTGTGAGTATTCTGTTTGAGTGGGTGGTTGTTTTGTCTGTGTGGGTGGTAGTGATTGTTTTGTTTGGGGTGGATGGAGTTGGGTGTTTTGTTGGACTTGGATGTTTTGTTTGGGGTGGGTGGGTGTTTTTGTTTTGTTTGGGTAGGTGGCTGGCTGGGTGTAGGTGTTTGGGGTGGGTGGGTGTTTTTGTTTTGTTTGGGTGGGTGGCTGGCTGGGTGTAGGTGTTTTGGGTGGCTGTTTTGTTTGGGGTGGGTGGGTGTTTTTGTTTTGTTTGGGTAGATGGCTGGCTGGGTGTAGGTGTTTTGGGTGAGTGTTTTTGTTTTGTTTGGGGGGGTGGCTGGCTGGGTGTAGGTGTTTTGGGTGGGTGGGTGTTTTTGTTTTGTTTGGGTGGGTGGCTGGCTGGGTGTAGGTGTTTTGGGTGGGTGGGTGTTTTTGTTTTGTTTGGGTGGGTGGCTGGCTGGGTGTAGGTGTTTTGGGTGGGTGTTTTTGTTTTGTTTGGTTGGGTGGCTGGCTGGGTGTAGGTGTTTTGGGTGGGTGTTTTGTTTGGGGTGGGTGGGTGTTTTTGTTTTGTTTGGGGGGGTGGCTGGCTGGGTGTAGGTGTTTTGGGTGGGTGGGTGTTTTTGTTTTGTTTGGGTGGTGGCTGGATGGTGTAGGTGTTTTGGGTGGGTGGGTGTTTTTGTTTTGTTTGGGTGGGTGGCTGGCTGGGTGTAGGTGTTTTGGGTGGGTGTTTTTGTTTTGTTTGGTTGGGTGGCTGGCTGGGTGTAGGTGTTTTGGGTGGGTGTTTTGTTTGGGGTGGGTGGGTGTTTTTGTTTTGTTTGGGTGGGTGGCTGGCTGGGTGTAGGTGTTTTGGGTGGGTGCTGTTACCTGACATCTCTGTGCTGTTTGATGTACAGGCTGTGGAAGTTCGGTCCGCTGTCAGTTCCTGGCAGTTTTCCTGAAAGCCCTTTAACCACCTCCCCTTTCAGCTCCATAGCAATGTAGCGCGGCAGCACGGAGAGGAGGAGGTGCTCCTGGGGAAGAGGGCGGGGTGGGAAAGTGTGTGGAGGT
>JAMWET010002867.1:25000-66368 GCA_024036415.1 Prochilodus magdalenae | reverse complement strand
AGAATGAAGGGAAACATTGTTTAGAAGCAATAGGAAGTGAAATCTTGAACGTGGCAGTACAAAATGAACAGTGTCATTTTCATTGCATTTAGGCGCTGAAAAAGCGTTTGGGAGCTTTAGAAGCGCCTACAGGCTTTAGAACGGCCAAAAAGCTCAACGTTGTAATAAAACTTGTTTTGTGACCAAAAAAATATATATATTTTCTGACATGGGAACACTTTAAATATGTAAATAATGAAGGGAAACATTGTTTCTAAGCAATAGGAAGTGAAATCTTGAACGTGGCAGTACAAAATGAACAGTGTCATTTTCATTGCATTTAGGCGCTGAAAAAGCGTTTGGGAGCTTTAGAAGCGCCTACAGGCTTTAGAACGGCCAAAAAGCTCAACGCAGTAATGCAAGTGTTTTTGTGACAAAAAAACATATTTTCTGACATGGGAACACTTTGAATATATCCAGAATGAAGGAAAACATTGTTTCTAAGCAATAGGAAGTGAAATCTTGAACGTGGCAGTACAAAATGAACAGTGTCATTTTCATTGCATTTAGGCGCTGAAAAAGCGTTTGGGAGCTTTAGAAGCGCCTACAGGCTTTAGAACGGCCAAAAAGCTCAACGTTGTAATGAAACTTGTTTTGTGACAAAAACAATATTTTCTGACATGGGAACACTTTAAATATGTAAAGAATGAAGGGAAACATTGTTTAGAAGCAATAGGAAGTGAAATCTTGAACGTGGCAGTACAAAATGAACAGTGTCATTTTCATTGCATTTAGGTGCTGAAAAAGCGTTTGGGAGCTTTAGAAGCGCCTACAGGCTTTAGAACGGCCAAAAAGCTCAACGTTGTAATAAAACTTTTGTGACAAAAAAAAATATTTTCTGACATGGGAACACTTTAAATATGTCTAGAATGAAGGAAAACATTGTTTCTAAGCAATAGGAAGTGAAATCTTGATCGTGGCAGTACAAAATGAAGAGTGTCAATTTCATTGCAATTGGGAGCTTTAGAAGCGCCTACAGGCTTTAAAACGGCCAAAAAGCTCAACGTTGTATTGAAACTTTTGTGACAAAAACAATATTGTCTGACATGGGAACACTTTTAATATGTAAATAATGAAGGGAAACATTGTTTAGAAGCAATAGGAAGTGAAATCTTGAACGTGGCAGTACAAAATGAACAGTGTCATTTTCATTGCATTTAGGCGCTGAAAAAGCGTTTGGGAGCTTTAGAAGCGCCTACAGGCTTTAGAACGGCCAAAAAGCACAACGTAGTAATGAAACTTGTTTTGTGACAAAAAAAAAATATATTTTTTCTGACATGGGAACACTTTAAAAATGTAAATAATGAAGGGAAACATTGTTTCTAAGCAATAGGAAGTGAAATCTTGAACGTGGCAGTACAAAATGAACAGTGTCATTTTCATTTCATTTAGGCGCTGAAAAAGTCATTGGGAGCTTTAGAAGCCCCTACAAGCTTTAGAACGGCCAAAAACCTCAACGTTGTAATAAAACTTGTTTTGTGACAAAAAAAAAATATTTTCTCACATGGGAACACTTTAAATATGTAAATAATGAAGGGAAACATTGTTTCTAAGCAATAGGAAGTGAAATCTTGAACGTGGCAGTACAAAATGAACAGTGTCATTTTCATTGCATTTAGGCGCTGAAAAAGCGTTTTTTGAGCTTTAGAAGCGCCTACAGGCTTTAGAACGGCCAAAAAGCTCAACGTTGTAATGAAATTAGTTTTGTGACAAAAAAAAAATATTTTCTGACATGGGAACACTTTAAATATGTAAATAATGAAGGGAAACATTGTTTCTAAGCAATAGGAAGTGAAATCTTGAACGTGGCAGTACAAAATGAACAGTGTCATTTTCATTGCATTTAGGCGCTATAAAAGCGTCTGGGAGCTTTAAAAGCGCCTACAGGCTTTAGAACAGCCAAAAAGCTCAACGTTGTAATAAAGCTTGTTTTGTGACAAAAAAAAAATATTTTCTGACATGGGAACACTTTTAATATGTAAATAATGAAGGGAAACATTGTTTCTAAGCAATAGGAAGTGAAATCTTGAACGTGGCAGTACAAAATGAACAGTGTCATTTTCATTGCATTTATGCGCTAAAAAAGCGTTTGGGAGCTTTAGAAGCGCCTACAGGCTTTAGAACGGCCAAAAAGCTCAACGTAGTAATGAAACTTGTTTTGTGACAAAAAAAAAATATATTTTCTGACATGGGAACACTTTAAATATGTAAATAATGAAGGGAAACATTGTTTAGAAGCAATAGAAAGTTAAATCTCGAACGTGGCAGTATAAAATGAACAGTGTCATTTTCATTGCATTTAGGCGCTAAAAAAGCGTCTGGGAGCTTTAAAAGCGCCTACAGGCTTTAGAACTGCCAAAAAACTCAACGTTGTAATGAAACTTGTTTTGTGACAAAAAAAAATATTTTCTCACATGGGAACACTTTAAATATGTAAAGAATGAAGGGAAACATTGTTTCTAAGCAATAGGAAGTGAAATCTTGAACGTGGCAGTACAAAATGAACAGTGTCATTTTCATTGCATTTAGGCGCTGAAAAAGCGTTTGGGAGCTTTAAAAGCGCCTATAGGCTTTAGAACAGCCAAAAAGCTCAACGTTGTAATGAAATGGGTTTTGTGATAAAACTATTTTCTCACATGGGAACACTTTAAACATGTAAAGAATGAAGGGAAACATTGTTTAGAAGCAATGGGAAGTGAAATCTTGAAAGTGGCAGTACAAAATGAACAGTGTCATTTTCATTGTATTTAGGCGCTGAAAAAGCGTCTGGGAGCTTTAAAAGCGCCTACAGGCTTTAGAACGGCCAAAAAGCTCAACGTTGTAATGCAAGTGTTTTTGTGACAAAAAAACATATTTTCTGACATGGGAAAACTTTAAATATGTAAATAATGAAGGGAAACATTGTTTCTAAGCAATAGGAAGTGAAATCTTGAACGTGGCAGTGCAGAATAACAAGTGTCATTTTCATTGCATTTAGGCGCTGAAAAAGCGTCTGGGAGCTTTAAAAGCGCCTACAGGCTTTTGAACGGCCAAAAAGCTCAACGTTGTAATTAAACTTGTTTTGTGACAAAAAAAAAATATATGTATATTTTTTCTGACGTAGGAACACTTTAATTATGTAAATAATGAAGGGAAACATTGTTTCTAAGCAATAGGAAGTGAAATCTTGAACGTGGCAGTACAAAATGAACAGTGTCATTTTCATTGCATTTAGGCGCTGAAAAAGCGTTTTTTGAGCTTTAGAAGCGCCTACAGGCTTTAGAACGGCCAAAAAGCTCAACGTTGTAATGAAACTTGTTTTGTGACGAAAAAAAAAAATTTTTTTTTACATGGGAACACTTTAAATATGTAAATAATGAAGGGAAACATTGTTTCTAAGCAATAGGAAGTGAAATCTTGAACGTGGCAGTACAAAATGAACAATGTCATTGTCATTGCATTTAGGCGCTGTAAAATGGTTTGGGAGCTTTAGAAGCGCCTACAGGCTTTAGAACAGCCAAAAAGCTCAACGTTGTAATAAAACTTGTTTTGTGACAAAAAAAAAAAATATTTTCTGACATGGGAACACTTTAAATATGTCTAGAATGAAGGAAAACATTGTTTCTAAGCAATAGGAAGTGAAATCTTGAACGTGGCAGTACAAAATGAACAGTGTCATTTTCATTGCATTTAGGCGCTGAAAAAGCGTTTGGGAGCTTTAGAAGCGCCTACAGGCTTTAGAACGGCCAAAAAAGCTCAACGTTGTAATGAAACTTGTTTTGTGACAAAAAAAAAAATATTTTCTGACATGGGAACACTTTAAATATGTAAATAATGAAGGAAAACATTGTTTAGAAGCAATAGGAAGTGAAATCTTGAACGTGGCAGTACAAAATGAACAGTGTCATTTTCATTGCATTTAGGCGCTGAAAAAGCGTTTGGGAGCTTTAGAAGCGCCTACAGGCTTTAGAACGGCCAAAAAGCTCAACGTTGTAATGAAACTTGTTTTGTGACGAAAAAAAAAAAATTTTCTGACATGGGAACACTTTAAATATGTATAGAATAAAGAAAAACATTTTTTCTAAGCAATAGGAAGTGAAATCTTGAACGTGGCAGTACAAAATGAACAGTGTCATTTTCATTGCATTTAGGCGCTGAAAAAGCGTTTGGGAGCTTTAGAAGCGCCTACAGGCTTTAGAACGGCCAAAAAGCTCAACGTTGTAATGAAACTTGTTTTGTAACAAAAACAATATTTTCTGACATGGGAACACTTTTTGTGAAATTTTTCTGATATGAAAATATGTCTAGAATGAAGGGAAACATTGTTTAGAAGCAATAGGAAGTGAAATCTTGAACGTGGCAGTACAAAATGAACAGTATAATTTTCATTGCGTTTCGGAGCTTTAGAAGCGCCTACAGGCTTTAGAACGGCCAAAACAGCTCAACGTTGTAATAAAACTTGTTTTGTGATAAAAAAAAAATATTTTCTGACATGGGAACACTTTAAATATGTCTAAAATGAAGGGAAACATTGTTTAGAAGCAATAGGAAGTGAAATCTTGAAAGTGGCAGTACAAAATGAACAGTGTCATTTTCATTGCATTTAGGCGCTGAAAAAGACTTTAGGAGCTTTAGAAGCGCCTACAGGCTTTAGAACAACCAAAAAGCTCAACGTTGTAATGAAAATTTTTTGTGACAAAAAAAAATATTTTTTTTGACATGGGAACTTTTTAAATATGTCTATAATGAAGGGAAAAAGCATTGTTTTTAGAAAGCAATAGGAAGTGAAATCTTAAACGTGGCAGTACAAAAAAAACAGTGTCATTTTCATTGCATTTTTAGGCGCTGAAAAAAAAAGCGTCGGGGAGCTTTAAAGCGCCTACAGGCTTTTTAACGGCCAAAAACCTAAACGTTTTTATTAAACTTGTTTTGTGACAAAAAAAAAATATTTTCTGACATGGGAACACTTTAAATATGTCTAGAATGAAGGAAAACATTGTTTCTAAGCAATAGGAAGTGAAATCTTGAACGTGGCAGTACAAAATGAACAGTGTCATTTTCATTGCATTTAGGCGCTGAAAAAGCGTTTGGGGCGCTTTAGAAGCGCCTACAGGCTTTAGAACGGCCAAAAAGCTCAACGTTGTAATAAAACTTGTTTTGTGACAAAAACAATATTTTCTGACATGGGAACACTTTAAATATGTCTAGAATGAAGGAAAACATTGTTTCTAAGCAATAGGAAGTGAAATCTTGAACGTGGCAGTACAAAATGAAAAGTGTCATTTTCATTGCATTTAGGCGCTGAAAAAGCGTTTGGGAGCTTTAGAAGCGCCTACAGGCTTTAGAACGGCCAAAAAGCTCAACGTTGTAATGAAACTTGTTTTGTGACAAAAAAAAAAAAAAAAAAATTCTGACATGGGAACACTTTAAATATGTCTAGAATGAAGGAAAACATTGTTTCTAAGCAATAGGAAGTGAAATCTTGAACGTGGCAGTACAAAATGAACATTGTCATTTTCATTGCATTTAGGCGTTTGGGAGCTTTAGAAGCGCCTACAGGCTTTTGAACGGCCAAAAAGCTTAACGTTGTAATGAAACTTGTTTTGTGAAAAAAAAAAAATATTTTCTCACATGGGAACACTTTAAATATATCCAGAATGAAGGGAAACATTGTTTCTAAGCAATAGGAAGTGAAATCTTGAACGTGGCAGTACAAAATGAACAGTGTCATTTTCATTGCATTTAGGCGCTGAAAAAGCGTTTGGGAGCTTTAGAAGCGCCTACAGGCTTTAGAACGGCCAAAAAGCTCAACGTTGTAATGAAACTTGTTTTGTGATAAAAAAAATATATATTCTTTTGACATGGGAACACGTTAAATATGTATAGAATGAAGAAAAACATTGTTTCTAAGCAATAGGAAGTGAAATCTTGAACGTGGCAGTACAAAATGAACAGTGTCATTTTCATTGCATTTAGGCCCTGAAAAAAGCGTTTGGGAGCTTTAGAAGCCCTACAGGCTTTAGAACGGCCAAAAAGCTCAACGTGGTAATGAAACATGTTTTGTGACAAAAAAAATAAAATAATTTCTGACATGGGAACACTTTAAATATGTCTAGAATGAAGGGAAACATTGTTTCTAAGCAATAGGAAGTGAAATCTTGAACGTGGCAGTACAAAATGAACAGTGTCATTTTCATTGCATTTAGGCGCTGTAAAATCGTTTGGGAGCTTTAGAAGCGCCTACAGGCTTTAGAACGGCCAAAAAGCTCAACGTTGTAATAAAACTTGTTTTGTGACAAAAAAAAATATTTTCTGACATGGGAACACTTTAAATATGTCTAGAATGAAAGAAAACATTGTTTAGAAGCAATAGGAAGTGAAATCTTGAACGTGGCAGTACAAAATGAACAGTGTCATTTTCATTGCATTTAGGCCCTGAAAAAAGCGTTTGGGAGCTTTAGAAGCGCCTACAGGCTTTAGAACGGCCAAAAAGCTCAACGTTGTAATGAAACTTGTTTTGTGACAAAAAACAATATTTTTTCCACATGGGAACACTTTAAATATGTAAAGAATGAAGGGAAACATTGTTTAGAAGCAATAGGAAGTGAAATCTTGAACGTGGCAGTACAAAATGAACAGTGTCATTTTCATTGCATTTAGGCGCTGAAAAAGCGTTTGGGAGCTTTAGAAGCGCCTACAGGCTTTAGAACGGCCAAAAAGCTCAACGTTGTAATGAAACTTGTTTTGTGACAAAAAAAAAAAAATATTTTCTGACATGGGAACACTTTAAATATGTCTAGAATGAAGGAAAACATTGTTTAGAAGCAATAGGAAGTTAAATCTTGAACGTGGCAGTACAAAATGAACAGTGTCATTTTCATTGCATTTAGGCGCTGAAAAAAGCGTTTGGGAGCTTTAGAAGCGCCTACAGGCTTTAGAACGGCCAAAAAGCTCAACGTTGTAATGAAACTTGTTTTGTGACAAAAAAAATATTTTCTGACATGGGAACACTTTAAATATGTCTAGAATGAAGGAAAACATTGTTTCTAAGCAATAGGAAGTGAAATCTTGAACGTGGCAGTACAAAATGAACAGTGTCATTTTCATTGCATTTAGGCGCTGAAAAAGCGTTTGGGAGCTTTAAAAGCGCCTACAGGCTTTAGAACGGCCAAAAAGTTCAACGTTGTAATCAAACTTGGGAACAAAAAAAAATCTTGAACTCAACGTTGTAATGAAACTTGTTTTGTGACAAAAAAAAATATATATATTTTCTGACATGGGAACACTTTAAATATGTCTAGAATGAAGGAAAACATTGTTTCTAAGCAATAGGAAGTGAAATCTTGAACGTGGCAGTACAAAATGAACAGTGTCATTTCATTGCATTTAGGCGCTGAAAAAGCGTCTGGGAGCTTTAGAAGCGCCTACAGGCTTTAGAACAGCCAAAAAGCTCAACGTTGTAATAAAACTTGTTTTGTGACAAAAACAATATTGTCTGACATGGGAACACTTTTAATATGTAAATAATGAAGGGAAACATTGACTAGAAGCAATAGAAAGTTTCATCTTGAACGTGGCAGTACAAAATGAACAGTGTCATTTTCGTTGCGTTTGGGAGCTTTAGAAGCGCCTACAGGCTTTAGAACGGCCAAAAAGCTCAACGTTGTAATAAAACTTGTTTTGTGATAGAAACAATATTTTCTGACATGGGAACACTTCAGATATGTCAAGAATGAAGGAAAACGTTGTTTCTAAGCAATAGAAAGTGAAATCTTGAACGTGGCAGTACAAATTTAACAATGTCATTTTCATTGCTCTTAGGCGTTGAAAAGGCGTTTGGGGCGCTTTAGAAGCGCCTACAGGCTTTAGCACTGCCAAAAAGCTAGATATGTCAAGATTGAAGGAAAACATTGTTTCTAAGCAATAGGAAGTGAAATTTTGAACATGTTTGTGAAATGTTCTGTGATGCCACATTCAGTAAATGTTGTGTAATGAGTTTGTTTTACTGCACTTTCCACACTTTATTTTCATTTTACTTTAGAAGGGTTGAGGTTACATACTACAGGGGTCCTGACTATTGAAGAACAGGCTAATACAGTATACAGATGAACAGATGGACTACACTCTGGAATTGTACAACTACAGAGTGTCCTATATGGTCATGATAAAATAGACAAATGGTTAGATACAAATCAAATCACTTTTGTCATGTCACATTTTCACAGGTGTGAAGGTGAGTGAAAAACTTACAGTCCCTTACAGCACTTAAATACAAAAATATTTTAACATAACAATTACATAACAATTTGCTAACAGGACAACTCTTTGCAATGGCTTATACAAAACTATACATTAGACAATAAATATATACAATACTAAGCACAAAATCTCTGTTAAACTAATATATATATATATATATATATATATATATATATATATATATATATATATATATATATAATATAAAGTTATGAATAAAAACTATGATATATCCAGATGTACACATTTCCAAATAGCACTATGGTAAGGCTGAGGTAAATGAGAGATGCAGGGTATATACAGGGCATAGAATATTGAGATATATATATACACTACAGATTTACAATATGGATGAAGATAACAGTATGTCAGTCTGTCATGTGCAAGTATAAATATGCTAAATGTAAAGTGCAGAGTGATGATTGTCCATGGAGATCATTATTTAGATGATTATGGTGAGATGTGCAAGGAGGGGGCTTTAATGAATTGGTTATTATTTCTAGTCATTTTTCCAAGCTAATGAGTTTACTTTGTGTGTAATCACTGTCCTGTGTTTTAAATGAACTGATCAACTGGCAGATTTCATTATCCTTCAGCTAACCCAAGAACTGCATTACTAACAGAGGCAGCTATGACTGAGCCGTTTAGGTCAGAATTATTTTGTAAATTACTCTTGAACCAAACAGTTCTAAATTTGTAATTGACATATGTGCCATTACTAAACCTCCAAACTCAGAAATGAACAACTTTAGGCCCGGGGATGTTTTGTGGATAAAACAATTTATTTTCTTGTCCAGAGGCTTTCGAGTTGAAAAATTGTTCGGTTAGGACCTTCTCCTTTGACTGTATGCAATATTCTTGCTGTTTCAGCATCCTGATGGAGACAGTGTGTCACAGGACCTTGCAGTACAAAAGATTTAAATCTACAAAATCAAGACGGAAACATCAGAGGGTACTGCAGACTTTGGTATTGTGGTAGAAGGTGTGAAAGTTCTGACTGATCTGGGTAACTTTGAAAGGGCTTGCTCCATGCTTGTTGGATTTGCATATGCAGTGGATCTTGCTTATCCCAAGGAGCTCAGGTACACATTTGAATTCTTTCAAAAACTCCTCCTTGAACTGGATTGTTTAAGGCTCTCTCCAAACGTGAATGACCTCAAGAATAACCTACTGGCTTAAGAAATAGGACTTGTGTAGAGTGAAAATAAATGGTGTGATTTTTAGTTTCCTGTCATTGGTGTGGCTCTGCAGATTTCAATCAGTGATTGTAATAAGAGCTTTCATATTTGTAAGAAATAAAAATGCTTTGCACTATCAAAATATTGTTGTATTTTTGCCCCAACAGGATAAGAACTTGCAAACATAAAAAAAAAAAAAAACACACTAATAAATAATCTTCAGGGCCTATTTTAACCACAGGTGATGTGGAGAGAGAGCAGTTGTGATTCAATTTGGGCCTTTTTTAACATTCCAAGTGAACCTTTATCACCTTTTAACCTTTATGTTGGACAAATGCCAGTCTGTGTTATATTTCAGTTGATATAACTGTATAATGAATTTATACATTATATTTTATTTAGTAAATCCTAATAATTTTTACCCAGGCATTTAGTAAGATTATATCAATTTCACACCAATTATTAGTATATGTTAATAAATTTTCTCCAGATATTGAGTAAATATAAATTCATTTTGTTTAAATATTTAGTAAATATTAATATATTTCCCTTAATTAATTAGTTTGTTTTAATAAATATTTTGAGTTTTATTAACTCAGAAACTGGCATGCTATCACTAAATCCAACAAATTTTAAACTGTTGCTTTTATTAGCATGTATTTATTTTTTTTTGCTTAAATTTAGTTAACTTATTCAATAAATTGTAATCGAAGTTTAAGTAATTAAAATCTACTCAATTATATTACGTGTCACTTTGTTGCCATAATTTTTTTAAGTAACCACTGTTCAAACTTTTTACAGTGTAGCAGGACCTCAGTCTTCCTTGGATTAAGCTGTAAAATACATGGTTTGTGGATCTTCCTGAGCCATCAGTGATGCAACATTATATTACAGTCACTACGAGTAAAAAATGGCTTGAATGAGATAAGGAGGCTTATTCTGTCAGAGCGAATTTGTCATGGCTTATGGCTGTTGGATTGCATTGATGCGCAGATTTCATTTCCTCGAAGGGAGGTTAGGTTTATGGTTTATGGACTTTCCCGAGCCAAGCAGTGCTGCAGAAACATATTACAGTCAAAAGCTATTTCGCAAACATGAAAATATTCATTTACTTAAACATATACATTTAATTAAAGTGTCGAGGACAACTTTTAGTTATCTGTTCGTGGCGGGGATGGGCGGAGCTTGGCTGTACAGCGGATATAACTACGAGTAAAATATGGCTTCACTTTGATAAAGAAGATTTATTTTGTTAGTGCGAATTTATCATGGCTTATGACTGTTGGATTACATTTGTGTTTCAGGATTGTAATGCTCACATGACTGCGCCATGCTGTTGTTTCATGACTGAGGCTTGATAAACCTATCGCCGAAAATACACCAGAGATGAGGCTATTTATCTCCGCCCGCATTTGGAGCGCACTTGCACTTGCAGGTCCATTTTCTCCTAGGTGCGTCAGCTACATGGTTTTTGGCACTGCTGCAGCATCATATTACAGTCAAAACTATTTCTCAAACCAGGAAAATATTAATTTGCCTAAAGATTTGCATTTAATGAAATGGTCGAGGATGAGTTTTAGGTATCTGTTCGTGGCGGGGGGAGGCGGAGCCTGGCTGTACAGAGAATAAAACTATGAGTAAAATATGGCTTGAGTGAGATAAAGAAGCTTACTTTGTAAGAGTGATTTTGTCATTGCTTGTGGCTGTTGCATTACATTTGCGTTTCAGGATTGTAATGCTCACATGAATGCGCATTGATAAATGAGTCTTGATAAATCTTTCGCCGAAAATACACCCGATGTAAGTCTTCATATCTCCGCCCGCATTCCGCACTTTCGCGCATGCGCTAATGCATTTTCTCGGTGCGGGGTTAGCTACATGGCTCATCCACAGAGGGAGACAGTAATCTGTGGTGAGCACCTTAAATCGTTTAAAAATTACACGTGAAAAATATCATAAATTTAGAACGAGTAAAATTGATAGATTAATAATGTTCAAATTACAATCATTAATATAAAAGCACACTAAGAAAAATAGGCCCCGAAGTAATTACAGTTAAACGTCATCAGTTCGAGGCGACGGCACCCTTTTTTTTCCAGACAGTTAACTAGCTAGCTAGCTAACGAGATGGAGAAGTTTTTGAAACGAGGTAAGAAAAGTAAACCTGTTCTTCAGAATATCTGGTGCAGATTTGGACACACAATTTAATAGCCGGGAGTGATTCGCCGTCCTCATTGCCATACATCCATACGTAGCCAAGCTGAAGTGGTCACAAAAATGGGGAATTTGGGCCATAACGACTGTGCTTGCCTAAACACTCCACTCACACCAGCACCACATCAGTGTCTCTGCAGTGTTGTGGCTGATCCACTCACACCATACTACCTGCTCTGTGGTGGTCCTGTGGGGGTCCTGACCATTGAAGAACAGGGTAATACAGTACACAGAGAAACAGATGGACTAGAGTCTGGACCTGTACACCTACAGAGTGTCCTGTATGGTCAGTGGAGCTGGTAAGACAGACAGTGGGTGTAGATACAGGGAGGTGTATATAGAAAGGTGTATAAATGAGTGCCACTATTTGTGTCGCTCTTGGCTAGCAACAGAACACTCAAACCACGGTCCAAAAGCATAAAGTCCAGAACCACCGCGTCACGAGTTTACTTCCCCTGAGGTCAATCAGGCTACTGAGACAGCCCAGAGTAAGGGCTGAAACGGCACCATCGGTATATGCGACTCTACTGTATATCTGTAGTGGTGGGTGTGTATATACAGGGGTTTGGTACACACAACTGATAAAACTGAACAACACACTGTCATTTTTAGTGAGGGAGGATCTCATGGCTAAATTGGACCAGGCCTGGTGGCCAATCGTTCATTAACTGCTACATTGCACCAGTAAGAGCCGAGTGTGAAGGTTCAGTTTAGCAGGTAGAGGCACAGTTTTCTCAACACACAACTGCAATGAACACAGCATTATGGGGACATACCAGAGTTCAAAGAGGACAGACTGTTGGTGCACGTTTGCTGGAGCATCTGTGACCGAAGACAGGGCAAGTCTTTGTGATGTATGAAGAGCCCCGTATCCACACGGTAATCGTCAGCATACACCAAGAAGGACGAACTCCACCAGCATCACGTAGTGACATGGGCACTATCCTGCAAGAAGAATGGCTTAAACTCCCTCTGACCACTGTGCAGGACGCAGTATATGTCATTCCCAAGACCAACTGACGCTGTATTGGCCGCAAAAGGAGGCCCTACACCCTACTAATAAATGACTGTGGTCTAAAACCAGGTGTTTCAGTTTCTTTGTCCAGACCCTGTGTGTGTGTGTATATATATATATATATATATATATATACACACACATATATACACACACACACACACACATACATATATATATATATATATATACTGTATATACCCTGCATCTCATCTACCCCAGCCTTCCTTTAGTGCTATATGTAAATGTGTACATCTGCATATATTATAGTTTTTATTCATAACTTTATATTATATTGCTGTTATATAAAACTGTATCAGGATAAACAGAGATTTTGTGCCTAGTAATGTATATTTTTTGCATTGAAGTCTGTAAGGGACTACGCACCTAGGTTTCTCACTCACCTTCACACCTGTGAAAATGTGACATGACTAAAGTGATTTGATTTAAAGGAGCTGGCATGTTGTCCACTTTTTGATGTACCTGAAGGTATAAAGGAGGTAAAGAATGAGCGTGAGGGTCCCAGTAAGTGCGTAACATGTTTATTACACAATGCAAAGACAATTTCATTTGTATTGAAGACAGTATTTCCAATTCATCTAGCCCGCCATGATGGCTAACTCACGATCCATGGTTTTGACCACATGACAGCGCCATACCAAACATAAATCAGGACGAGGAATTTCTACGCCTATGCTTTCCTATTGAACCCGATCAGGTGAGCGTTTCATACTGCTGAAAAGGATGGATAATCTCTGAGCGTAATAAAACCAGTGCATACGAAGCTAAAGCATGCAGGCACGTTCCCCATGCGTGAGCACGGCACCGCACGAGGTCCGCAACATGTCTAAATACACGCATCCAGGGAGAGCACGCGACAGCAACCCAACATCGGGAACCAACACCGAGACCCTGTAGACCTGAACTAGGAGGACAAGGACAAGGAGAGACAGAGAGAGAGATTAATAGGCATCAACCGTCCACCAAACAGAGCGGGAAGGAACAGTAACAGGAGCCTAAAGAAGCCAGAGACCCCGTCAGTCTACAAGCCCACCACCACCGCTCATCAGGCCTCCACCACTAAACTCTAAAGTGCAAGCACAGAATTCCGAAAGCGGGAAGAATTACAGTGAAATAAACAGAAACGGTGCAGTCCGAGGGAACCCCATGCCCACATCCTCACCAGCAGGCACTTCCCGGGAAGACGGTGAACCCAGAAATCGATTTGGGATCATTTGGGAATAATCAAGCACTTTCAATTCAGTTCCTATAGGACCACTGATATGATGTAATAACAGAAAGCCCATAGAGTAAACAGTCACGTCATAGAACGTCAGGAACCTGCTTCTGTTATCACGAGAACCGGGACAATCTGGTAGTCCATGGTTATGAACTATAGACGGTTAGGCTGAAAAGAGAAGGAGACCTCCTGTAGAGCTAAGACCACGTGCTAGCAACGGCGCTAGCATATTATCGCTGTCCAACAGACAAACATGTATCTCCAACATGGCCGCTTCACAGGAGAGGGCAAGACCCTCGTTCAGTTTTAATGGAAGTCAGTGGAACCAGACGTCTTTCCAAACCACCTCAGGTCATTTCTGTTGGTCGTAGGTCCGTCATGGATAGCGCTAAACCCGGTTTTTTTTTTTTTGCTACAAGCACCGCGTGTGCACAGGGACGCAATGATTGGAGTGATGCATTGTTTTTTCAATGAGCACAGCGATGTTATACAACACGTCCGTTTTGCTCAGCAGCGTTCCCACGTTAGTCAAGAGCGTTGAGACACCGTCGATACAGGAAGCGGGTTTACATCACCCAGCCGGAAAGGGCCGCAGGGGAAGAGTTCACACAGAGCTCGACGCGGACACACCGAGAAAGAAAAGCACAACACATCCAAAACGAAAATAAATATGTATAAAAACTATGGGAAACACTGTTCCCGATAATTTAATCCACCCTACAGTGAAATATGAGGGACACTGCCCCCGATATATACACGCTGGTAGGCAAAAACTACCTGCACACTTCTCATTATGGAAGACACTGCTCCCGATAATGTTTCAGGATTGAAATAGTATGTTCCAATAAACGCTGCGTCACAGAAAAGCCCAGAATCGCCTGCTGGAAGGAAAAGCTTCCCCACCCCTCGTTTAGGATCGCAGGAGACAAATCACATGTACGTATTTGACCTGTCCAAGCTCCGCCCACAAATGCATTCCATCATAGGTACTGAACATGGTATGTTTCGGGAGATCCATCGTTCTTCTATCGGAATGAGTGCACAGATCCAATCACGAGCTCCCATCTTTATTAGACAGCGACCATGCAGCTGCTTAAACACGCTTGACATGAGGGACTTCAACCCAATAGCTGGCCGTCAACGAGTTCAACCAATCAGAAGCACCTTGACACCCCTGTGCTGTATGTATGACATCACAACCATGACTAACAAGGAGTCTGGCACATTTAACGTTCAAGCTTCAAGCCAGAAAAGAGGGTCTGCTGCTCTTTAATGTCAAAATATATATATTTTTATATATTATAATCACAACAGCTGTGATTTCAGCTCCTGCGTGAGGTGGAGAGCCTCTCCAGTCTCCTCCCGCTTTGGAAAGGCTCCCGGCACAGCTTGTGGCAGAGATCGGATGCAAGGCCTGGAAACACCTGGACGTTTCAGCTCCTGAATGAGGGGGACCTGAACGAAGCATCCTACGAGGAGCAAACGAAATCCTATTGGCATTTCGGTTAGAGAGATCTGAGCTGTGTCTGAAAGCGCTGGTGAAGCTTCTGCTCCTGCGTGAGCCGGAGAACCTCTCTATATCATGGTTTGCCCATGTGGTGAGAAGTAAAGGGCACGGTCGAGGATCTTCTGGCCGCCTTGTAAAATCACATCTGAATATTTCACACCATCATATTGGGTTCGCTGTGTATCAGCCTGTAGGGGGCGCTAGGAACTCGAGATAACTGGTCTTGTACATGTAAAAGGTTCCACCGTTGGGACAGATCGGTTGTGTTCCTAAGCTAAACGTTAGCATAGCGACAAATTAGAGATCAATTTGAACCGGTCAAGTTAGAGGAGGCTACAACACCAGTTAGTCAACAGGAAGCTCAAGCTAAAACAAGACCCAAGTTTAGTACAGTCCATCACTTGGTCCAAATTCGGATGTTTTGCCAAGACTCCTGCTTCAGCAACAGACACTACAAGGAATGCATTTGTGGGCGGAGCACTGATAGGTCAGTTCAAAGTCTCTGGGAACCTGCACTTCATCTGTCAGTGTTAAGAGGAAATCCACTTCCAACTTCTGCATTGACCGAGTCAGAACTGTTCATAGTGGTGGTGAAGGTAACCAGACGTCCACCTCCAAAAGCTCCCACACAGGAAGTTGCTACATGAGGTGGTTATAAACAGACTGTCTGATGTCTGAGACGCTGTTTATGAAAGTGCTGTGGCACAGTTTTGGCTTCGAATGTTTTCGAATCCATTCATGGTGGAGGGATACATGCTGCAGGGCGCGGTGAGGCGAAAAAATTAGCACCCCCAAAGCTAACTAACTATTTCTCCATCATCAACGTTCCATATAACGGGGCTCAGAAGACAGGTGTAGGTTCACTGGTGGTTTAGATAGTCTATAAAATGTGTGTGTGTTGGAGACATATAGACCCCTGGTTCCCATCACCACCACTACTGGAATGAACCAACCAACTCAAGAACTCGATCATGCAGATATCGGTGGAAATCAAAACGCTGGAAATCCCCTTCAAGGTCAGCGATTAGCCAGAAGTCACTTCCTCTTTAGAAAAGAGGGTTACGCTCCATTTCCAGCAAGGGCTTCTGGGCTGGTGAGCACCTGCACCTGCACCTGCGATAGCGGTTTCTGGTGACAGCTGTTGGCAACACGTATTTCTGATAGCAGATGCTGCTTTTATAAACTGACAGTATAACCGTCACAATTATGGAAGGCACTGCTTCCGATAATACAAAACAAACAAAACAACAACAACGAAAACCACATTTATAGTGAACACTGTCACTGATAAATAAATAAGGGACACATGATTCTCAGCGCCAAATTGGTAAGGCCGTCACTTAAATACGTAGCAGAGGTTGAGGCTTCCCCCGCAAGAGCTTTGGTTTGGGGGGGGGGTTTAGATTAAGTGCGAATGGAATCAGCCAGGGTAGGACCCCATTAGCAGCCATGAGAACGTCGAGCCTTCGCCGGCACACGCGTCTCAGGAACCCGACTGGGTAATACAGCAGAGAGTTTCAATGGGAACCGAGCCGGTTAGAACCTGAGAAGCAAGTGCCAAGGATCGTGATGTCGTGCTGGAGCACCACTTCATCTTCATGTCTGCTAATACGGTTGTACAGTTTAACACCCACAACAGTTCAAATGGATTATGGTTCTTTCAGCCTTGAGCTGAGACTCCAACCCCGGGGACGTCAGTAGAGTTCGCTGTGGTGAGCAGCTCAGCAGGACTTAGTAATAAAGTTAGCCGTATTGATATAATCGATTAGCTTTCAGCTAGGCTTCACCACCCGAAGGCATACAGGGGTGGATAACGATCTCCGAAGCTTTTAAACATCTGATAGAGCCGTTAGATTATTAGCCAATCCTGTACGCGAATATGCAAATACTTCTACGTCTAAAATATTCCGATTATTTATTTTTTTAATGCGAGATGCGCGGTGAAAATCAGTAATGTGGGGTCTGCCTGCTTTTTGTACTAAGAGACCCTTTAGATCTCATTATCCAAAGCCCACACGTCTCCGGCCAGGTCATTGGCGCAGCTCTGGATGGTCCAGGTGGCCAGGGCAAACTGGTTGCGCAGAAGGTCGGCGTCCGAACCAGCGACCTGCTCCTTCACGTCCCTCAGGTGCTCGATCAGCGCGGTCACGGTGTGATCACCGGAGCCGAAGAGGATGTGGCGGAAAGGGACGTCTCTTGGAGAAACGTACGGGGACAGCAGGTTGTGCTCCACCTGCGGTGAGACAGTGACGGGTTATAAACCAGAAGAGCTACAGATGGTGCTTTAACCCAGAAGAGACGTCATGAGCTACTGTGTGAGACAGGTCCGACAGGTTTACCCTCATGATCCGGTCGTTGATGTTGCGACACATCTCCTCGTCCTCCAGGTTACTGTTCTGAATATCGTTCATCACGGCGTCAGCGGCGCGACCGTAGGACCCCGATGCTGACATCATCCACTCAGAAGAGAGAGGTGAAGACATGGTGTTGGCCTGCAGGACATAGCACATTTATTTTAATATTTGGCTAATATCCAAACCTTTACACCTTTACCGATGGTTTGAAAGCATGAGAGCAGTCACCACAACCATGTCCAAACAAGGAAATAATATTAATTGTAATAATTATAGTAATAAATTGTTAAATAACATTTGTTAAATATGCTTTCACCTGGCAATATGGAATTGTTTTGGTAACTTGACTTGGGCAAAAAATAAAAAATAAATTAATTAATTAAAAATACTACTACTAATAATAATTATATATATATATATATATATATATATATATATATATATATATATATATATATATATATATATATATATATATGAATAAATTTAATTTTATAAAATTTAATAAATTTAAATAAATTTATGCTGCTAAAACCAAAATATCATGTAATCTGTATACTGTAAAATTGTTATTAAATCCTGGGTGGAAATAAAATATGAATTAAGCAATAATAAGAAAGAATTAATTTCTCATCGGAGACGAGAATAAATAAATTAATATTAATATTTTATTATCTATTAATAGTTTTGTTTTTATCACCGTTTATTATTGTTGTTAATAATTTCTGTATGTATTTATTTTTTATTTAAATAAATAAATAAATAAATAAATAAATAAATAAATAAAAGTTCTACTATTACTAAATTTCCAGGCCTGAAAACTGAAATTTCAAAATTCACTGAACTTCTGCTGGAAGCTACATGACCCCGTATGAACTAATACTGAACATAAGATGAACTGATTACTAAACGCATGCATAGAAAATAAAACCCCGCTCACGTGTTTGAGCTGGGTGACACGGACGTTGATTGCGGCCACATGCTTCCTGATCAGTCGGGTATAGGAGGTCACATCCAGCCTCAGGATGTGGTCATGGACCAGCCTGAGGGCCATCTGCCCAGCCACCTGAGCGGCAGACACGCAGAATTCACCCAGCCGCTGGTCAGTGGCAATGTCCAGGTTGTCTTTATTGTCCAGAGCTGTTCCGTAATAGACATAGCCCTGCTGGACACCCATCAAAATCAGATCATCAGAAGTCTGTCCAGCCGTCGTCTTAAGACGCTCGCGACACGTGAAAACAAGAGGGCTTTGAAAGCCAAACTCACCCCATCTGAGACAAAGCGGAAGGAGACGGAGGGAATTCCAGAGAAGGCCAGGAAAGGATAGGCACCATCCTCCATCTTCATGGGCTCCAGACTGCAAGAGGGTAAAATTACAACAACATGTTCATAATTTATATTCAAATCCACAACCTTAAAAAGCCCACCGTCTTAATATAGGAGCTAGAGATGCACGATGGCATCAGAATGAAAATTAAATGCTCAGGTGTCTTTATGGCACTATGTTTAGGTGATGCTCAGTAACCATTTACATTTCTACATATTCATTCCACGGCATTCCTGACTCTCATTTCCTGGCAGTGCTTATTCAGGTATATCCAGCTCCAGGTACACTTAGCAGCATGACCAAAAACCCCAATGGCCATACATGGAATTACGCAGCTTAGAAACTGATAAGTGTCAGTAGTGGTGGGCTATAAGGCAAAATTGATTTTGCAATGTTAAGAGCTTTCACAAAACGCAACGCTTCACTATATTTCTGTGGTCAGATGGAGAACGGGGAGAGGGAAAAAAAAAAACTGAAAAAGAACAGCTAGATTAAAACAGTCAACACGATCGTGTCTATTAAGTGTCTGTACACACTGTGCTGCACTGTGTCCAGTTAAATAGGACTAAACTAACTCTGCAGTCGGTCAGCACAACACAAGCACTGACCATATATACACCAAACGTCAGGAAACGTATAATCATCATCATCATCACACTGCATCCTCACACCTTCTGTACTGTTAATGCACTTTATTCATCACCAAGCCGACCATATACTCATGTTTACATACTGTTCTTATATTATTTCTACCCCAGATGTTATTTTTATTGTGTACATATTGTCTACTTGCACTACTCTTACAGTTGAAACATTCATTCATAAATGCTGCTCTATACATTCATATATATGTATATAGATATGCTTATATATGTATATATTTATTATTACGGCTCTTTATGTGAATAATACTGTACTTGCACTTCTGGTTACACGCTAACTGCATTTCATTGGCTCTGTACCTCTGTATGACAATAAAGTTGAATCTAATCTAATAACAGTAGGTCATCGCCATCCAAAGAAAAACAAGGGTCTCCAAAATGGCAATTTTACAGGACAGGGCAAAAACCTCATTCAATTTAAAAAAATTACGTAAAATGGAAGACGTAATCTAAATTAAAAAGTTGGTCTGTTCAAAATGGACATTTTCACTATGTAAACAGCAGCTGCTGTGTTCAAACAATGCATAAAAATAGAAATAATAATTTTAAAAAAATAATAACAATAATAATAATAATAATAATTTATTGGCATATTGCCCACCACCCCAAAAAACAATGGTGGTCAGAAAACTGTACTCACACTGCCTCGAAAGGTTCTTTGCCAAAATTCTGGAACAGGGTGCTGTCCTTGCTTGCAGCAACCTTCACCTTTAAGAGATACACACAGGCTCAGATCACACCACTGCTGTTCAGACCAATACACTCCAAATCAGACCATATACACTCATCAACAGAACAGCTGCACCCAGAAGGAAGGACCTGCCACACACTCCGCCCTATCGCACCATCTGCAGGAACTGTGTGAGGATGTTCAAGCTGCATGGGACGGATCATCACAGGACTCCATCAGGAACCTCTACAGCTCCATACCGAGACGTCTGGCGTGTTGGGTTAGCGAACACGGCGGCCCGACGCCATACTGAGAGACAGACTTCTGTATGTGTAGCTCAATAAATATTGATCATATCAGTCTAAATTTATCACCAGTTATTGATCCTGGTCACCTTTATCCTCCTTCCCCACACACCTGCACTCCCACACCTCCCTGTGGGTGCAGCTGTTCTACAGATGAGTGTATGTAAAATCTGAAAGCTGAGTTTTTTCTTCCAACCTCATTCAGGGTCTCCTTCAGAAGGCTGTGCAGCAATGGGCTGGCTGATGCTCTGAACTTGCTCCGACCCAACACCACTCCGTCCAGGCTGATGTAGGTAAATGCCTTTTTGTCCAGGGAGTTCAGATAACCCTGTTTAACACAGACCACAAGCAAGACATTAATCCTGAAGCAGCTCCAAAACAAAACACACACGTCCAAACGTCAGAGTCACCACACACACACACCTCCAGCCACTCGGTGGCACCCACGCTGCCGTAGTCCCCAGCACTCCAGCTGGCAAACACGATGCTTCTCCTGGGCCTGAATCCAGCTGCAGGGAAAGAGGAGAAAAGAGGAGAGAGGAGTTGGTGCACACGCAGCAACACTGTCTTACTGAATAGTAGCCAATAGAAATGCACATCAGCACATACAGAACTGGATTAGCTTCCTTCATGTGCCCATGTGCGGGCGGAGCTACCTAGAACCATTCACGTGCAGGGAGTCGCCAACATACGCACTAGTGAACACACACACTAGGGGGCAGTGAGCACACATGCCCAGAGCGGCAGGCAGCCCTATCCACAGCGCCCAGGGAGCAGTTTGCTCAACAACTTGCACCTTGCAGACACCTTGCTCAAGGGCACTTCTGTCATGTCCTGTTGGTTCTGGGACCCTACGGTCACAAGGCTGGTTCCCCAACCTCCGGCGACCAACTGCCAGTTTCATATAAGGTCCCTGCATGTAGCCAAACAAGCTGCAGTCTCAGATTTCATTTTAGACATGCAGGGGAGCTCCGGTTCAACAAGTTCCCACTACACTAGGGCTACGTCTACTGCTCCTGTTGTCCCATGGGACAATTCCCATTCTCTCCATGACCAGGTTCACCTGAAACATCGTCCTAAGCTGCTACAGAGCCGCCTGTTTACTTCTCCAGCATTCGGACAGCCAGTAAGAGGTCACGTCATCGGTCTCTCCAGATCACGGCAGAGATCCTGTAGGAATACGCAGAACTTCGGGATGCAGCCCAGAAGCATCAGACCCGACCACTAGGGTGTGGCTACAAGCTCGACAGATAGACAACAGGCCCCCCCAAGCAAAGCCGGACGCCGAAATTCTTCCCAAAGCTTTACCTGAGACTCACTGTAAAACTACAAAGCAGACACACAAAATACATCTCGCTAGATTCGTCTCCTCAGTGCACCCACGTGACGCCACACATTAAAATGAATAGAAACCAATACGTTAGCTTAAGGCTAACGCCTATGGAAAAATCCACATAGATGCTAGCGGTTAGCATTTACAAAGTAACTCGAGTACAAGATACACATCAACTGAACATGAAAGTACTTACAGGCAAATGTTTTCCTGGCCACACAAAACAGAATGAGAAAATGTGACTGCCTAGCTTCCCTATACAGCTCGAACCAGCTACGGCAACACCAAGGCACAAACTTCACTGCGACAATTCCTGACCACTAGGGGTCTCCCTTTGCCCAATGTTTTAGCAGCAGAACATCACAATAGTCTACCACCTGGCCAAAACGTAGGAACGCTAGAGAGGCCAGAGCCAACAGCATTCCAGGAATAACTGAGGACTGAAAACTAAAGTGATAGAGAAACACACCAGCTCAGATTTCCGTGGTGCTGAAAGGAGCAGGGGGTACGACGTTTTACTCACCGCCCAAAACCAACCATGAGCCTACTCCTGTTTAAGTTTCCACAGGGAATCCTTCACCCTTCATGTACCTTTCAACCCTGAACACACAGGGGGAAAACTGGGGTCCCTTCAAAGCCCTGCTTCCAACCACCACCACCGTTAACCCTGTTCCACCAACGTCAGTTCACACACCAAATGTTTTGCACCATCCGGCGTATTTACAAAAACAGTAGGTTCTTCAGCCTGAACTGTAATGACGTCTGTGGGTGTGTGAGCTGGTGAGGAAAGAGAGGGTCATCTATACGCTCCACCATCTTGGTACTACTGCTGACTACCGCTGTGCAGCGCCCCCTGCTGACGTCCCTCGACTCCAATAAAAAGCGGTGCAGAGGCAGGCTGGCTCCCTGAACAGTACCAAGGTTCTAAGAAGCCGGAATTACCCTAAGGCATGTGCAGTATGGAACATTAAAGCCCATATTATCTGCTGTTGTGTCTCAGGACATGTGGAACACTGTGAGGAGCATGCGTCAGGGAGCTCACGGCTGAAAGGCCACGGTGGTGGATGAATTACCTTTCTTCATCTCCGTGATGGCTTTGGCGAGCTCCACCAGCAGGCAGGTGCCGACAGTGGACTTGGCGTAGCCCCAGCTGAAGGAGTCTCTCTGAGCACCGATCACCACGTAACGATCTGCAGAAACAACCGCGTGAGCTCACAGCGCACACGACCGCGCTCAAGGACACACAGTAAACCTGCGCCGGCAGCTCACCTGGATCCACGAATCCCTTGATGACCCCAAAGACGTTATGGATCTTTGTGTCAACCTGGACGTTGTTAACGGTCACGCTCACCACGTCACCGTCTCCTCCCAGCACGTACTTGCTAAGGCCTTTCAGTGTTCCCTTGAAGCTAGTGGGGGCGTCCTTTCCTTTCATCTTCCTGTGATTCAGAACAGTTCATATTACACCGTGTAACACCGTTGCCCTGGCAACCTGTCACATTTCACAACTGGCCTTCTAAATACCTACACTGTACAGAATGCGGAATAAGGCTCGAGCCAGTGTTTTCTTGGGAGCATTGGGAGCATCCCACCCAATCAAGAGATGTACTCTGGATGGATGTCCTTATATAGTTCTCTAATGATCATTTATGGATCCAAAGGATGTGCGATATTTACCAAATTGAATAAACAACATATTTATTACGGCTGAAATGTTTATTAACCAAGAAATGGAACCCTGCTATGGTTCTGATAACTCAATTTATTTACGTATTTATCTACTAAATAACTGAATGATTAATTAATTAATTAATGTATTATGTATTTCAGGATATCGTAACACATTCTTTGATTTGTGCGGCTGTTTCATTTGAGAATATTTGTTATGCCGCTGGTAGAACTTCAAAATGTCTAAATCACTTACATTTAAATATAGCTGTAAATGGGAAAATAAATAATAGCTAAATAAAAAAATTAAGATTAAAAATAAATAAATAATAAATTTAATTTAAAAAACACTAAATTTTTAAATAATTTTTAAAAAATATATTAAATATATTATATTATATATATTTATATATTTTTATATTTTATTATTATTTAATTTATAAAATAAAAAACAAAATCCTTATGAAAACAATAGTCCTTAACAGCAAACCAAGGGTTCACTAATGTGCTTCTCAAAAATCCGACAATATTGTGTCCCAATCCTGCAACCCTAAGAATACTGATTACTGCCAGCGTTCCCCATTTGAATGCATCCCTTCCCACTGCTCCGGCTGAGAAACAGCTTCTCCGATACCTTTCCTTCAACTTACTGATGGATTTTAAGGGCCATATCTGGAGTGATGGTCTGCGCCAGTATTTCCGGGAGGCCTGAGGATTTGGCAGGGGGGAACTGGGTGTGGTTGAAGGAAGGGAAGCCTGGAGTGTAAGGGTCGCCAGTTCCGAAGTGGACCTGTAGGGAAAACATCACACAGAGATAAAGACAGCTGCAAAGGAAGAGGAGGAGTCAGAACACAGTAAAGCCTGGAGAGGAGAGAGGCCGTGCGGCTTGAGCACGCCTGCACACTGCCGGCGAAGAACGTGACACCGGAAGCTGTTTATTTTGGATGAGAGCCAGCGACACTCGGCTGTGAAACCGCTAACTGGGCTAGAGCTCCATCCTCTCTCTCCGGCCTATCACAGCCACCCGGGTCAGAGGGCCGGCTGTTTCTCTGGTTGATCCCAAATCTAGGCTGAGGCGTCGGGGGGAGATCAAGCTTTCTCAGCTATAGCTACAGAACTCTGGGACGAGTTGCCTCAGCACATTGTTCTCTGTTAGCCCATGTATGAAGAGTTCTAGAGGCTGCACTGAGGATTCTTGCAGTGCAGATGGCAATTCCAAACGTCTAACAGGCTATGGAGCCAGTGACTGATGGGCTGGTTATAAGGGGCAATCGTCGCTGGACAAAAAAATGTGAAGATTAATAAAAAATTAATAAATGAACAATAATTTATAATAATATTAATTAAAATACATAACAAATAAATGAAATACAACAAAAAATAAACAAAAAAATAAAAAATGATTAAACACAAATATAAAATAAATGAGACCCTTTCATTATGGAGAGTCCTGAATAATTACTGAGCAAATAATGTTTCATTTATTGTTTTTATTTGTGGTTTAATCTGATTTCTGTGTCTATGGTTTAGCTACACTGACTGTACAGGACTTCAGTCAGCACCTGTAGCTCTTCAGGCTGTGACATTGATGTTTGACACTGCCTACTTCATGCAAATGCGCAAAAAGATGAAGTGGCAATAACCAGTCAGCCAGGATGTTCTTGCGTCCCGTGGAACGTGCTGCACTGACGGAAGCCTTGCTCTGCTACATGTGCGGGTAGAGGCAGTAGCCTGTGAGTCCACCGCGCCGTACGAGTCTGTGCTTAGCTTCCGAGACTGGAGTAAAAAGGAGGTGCGGTAGAAACACAGTGCTCGGACATCGACGTTTCAGTGATGTCACAGAGATCTGAGCTCATTATCGGCCAAGTTACACGGTTTACTTACTGGACTTTAGCCACGTACGACCTGCTACTCTGTGACGGCTGCACGTCACTCGTGATCAAGTGTAAACAGCGTGAGCAACAAAACGGCGTGGCCTGCAGAGTGTTCCTGCTTTGCTGGACTATATAGCGAAAGATCAAAGACGTGAAGGCAGCTCCACGGCATTTAAAAATTCAGTTTGCATGACCACGCGATACCATCAAACCGCCGGTGGTGTGCACACAGGGACAGGCGTGAAGGGACTCACATGGCCGTAGAGTTCAGTGGTGGTGTCGTAGCTGTTACCGGCCGGTTCTGGGTAGATCAGGACGGCAGCCGCACTGAACTTGGCAGCGTTGGCAACCTAAAGGGGAAACAACAGCCAAGTATAAATCTCTGAGCTGATGAGAAAATGATTCAGTTCGTTATAGAACCTGGAGATCATCACCCTGATCTGTTTTCAGAACACAAAATAAATTAATTAATTAGCTAATTAGTAATATCCCGAGAGAGGAGGTAAATAGATAGATAGATAGATATAGATAGATAGATAGATAGTACACTCAAATATACCCAGTATATTTCCTTGCATCAATATGCTGAAATGGTATATACACTATATATAGAGTATGCTAAATATAACCATTAGTGCAATTAAACATTAATTATTATATATTACATTTGTAATTTTATATATTCATGTTTAATAAACAGTAATTTATAAAAATGTGTGTATATTAAAGTGTCTAGCCCACTAAAATAAACCTCATTTCTACCTGGGACGTCATATGTCCTTCAGGAAAGACTTTGCCTAATGGTTTAGAATTAATTTCAGTCATTTCTGCTATTTTAACTAATACTCTAAAGACGGCCAAATCATCAGAACCCTTTTTTTATATGTCCATTATCCATATTTCCTTCATCCCTTCGAATTAATCGGGCTGTTTTGTTACTGTGCCTGTACATGAGCTCTGATTACAGTCTGCCCTGTATGGCACCTCCTTCCACAAGCAGTCCAGGCCAAGATTCTAACACCTCGGACAATCGGACAGAGACGCATCACTGAAACATCATTCAGAGTGGGCGGAGTTTCCATGTATGGACCGTTTGAACTGATGTAATTCCACGTGTTCCAAGACCTGGCCCCTTTAAATGCAAGACGCTGGAGTTTACCTTTTCTGTCAGGCTGATTTTCCCAGTTCTCATCAGAAGGACATTCTCTCTGAGGTCCATACCAATCTCCTGCAGGTACTTCAGATCATCGATCTCGCCAAAGTTAGCATACGCCACCTTTCCCTGTCGGAAGATCATCCGTGTCAGTACTTGAGGGCAATAATTAGCGTGCACTATGTGGCATTCCAGGGACAACAGGGAAGCTATACGTTGGAATGAAAGCTGATCTGTACTGCATCATGCGGCTCAGCTGAATCTTCCCTAACTGAATGATCTGCATGTAAATTAGGATGTGCCGAGGTTCCGGGGGACACGCCTCCTTCTCTGGAAACAATGGGCCTGAACAACAGCCTACCTGTTTGGTTCCTGTAGCGCTGTAAGCCAGGTATCCCTTCGGTCTTCCGATCTCCTCAGAACCAAACAGGACAGTGTTTGCGTTGCTGCTGTTTGTGAACAAGACAATACATTAGTAAATCATCTTTGGAGACCACACCCCACCACCGAACACCACCAGCTGCACACGGTGCTGACCTTGAAGGGACCTGTAGCTGAACATAGTGCTCGTCAGTCCATGGACTCATTTCCAAGCTACTGAAAATGTTCAGTACTTTGTTGGCCAGCGCCTCATCGCCCTCACTGCCGGCTTCATGCTTATCCCTGGCAAAGTTCCTGGAAAGGTGCAGGGAGGACAGGGATTAGAAGGCGGCACAGAAACGCAGAACACTCCGACAGATTTCCCTGCACTGAGTTACAAGAACACACAGTGTCACTGACGCTAGGCACCACTGCAACAAAGCCCCGGTACCTTAGCTGATCATTAAAGGCTGAGGGTGTCAGACTCTGTCGAAGCATGCTGGTGATGGCACTCCAGTCCAGGAAAGGCTCAGGGGCAACAGCAAAGTTCTCCTCATTCGTATCCTCATTTGGCTGGGCCAAGGTGGAGGCCAACCCTCCAGTCTCAGGGGCCTTGCTGGAATCAGATTTGCTATGTACCATATAGCCAATAAGATAACCTGATAGGAAGACACCAAGGAAACACACCCATAAACAATAAATAATAATAATAATAATAATAATAATAATAATAATAATACACTCCGTTTTGTCTAGTATGTTTTCTATAACGACCTTGTAAAGGTTTTAGGGTAAAACACTTTCAGCCAAACATCAAACTGACCAAAAGAATAAAACTACAACCGGTCTGACGTTTGGTTTCCTAACACAGTAAACTGAGCACAACACAACCGCACAAATACAACACAAAGGAGTCAAAACGTCCAAGATACAGACACCAAGAATCAATATCTCTGATATAAATGTTAAGTAGGGCTTTAATGGTGGTGTTGGTCCGTCTGTCTGCTTAACATTCCCATTTTACTACAATGAGAGAAGTGAGACGAACGAACTGAACACCCTTATTAACACTCACTAAATAAAACAGTGAGGTAAACTAGTGAACGCCAATACGTTATAGCAGTACTCGGCATATCACAAATAGGGATGCACCGATCCAATATTAGGATCGGGTATCGGTTCCGATATTAGTAACGTTAGCTGGATCGGGTATCGGATAATTAGCCGATCCATGGGGCGTCAAGAGCATGTTTGCGGTGTGCATATAGATATAACGGAGAACTGTCACACCTCATCTCAGGTCGCTGTGATCATAGACCAGCAGCTACGCGGTGAGCTACCAGTTCCCCAGCAGAGTGGACTCAAAAACTTACAACCGGGGAACGGGGGGCGAGCTCAACGAGTTCAGGCGAGTGCGATCTGAAGAAGCGGTGGAGCAACCTGCCTCGAGAGGCTCGAAACCTTCTACCGGCTGGTCCAGAGAGACGTGCACGTGCCAACATGAACTCAGACTAAGCAACTAAGGGCCGGCCCTCTAAGTCTTAAGTAGCTTGAGCTGCAGGTGTTAGCGTTGGTCACTTGATTGCTCATTGGTTGCCCTTTGTCTCCCCGAGTGGCCAGAGGTGGATCTGCAGGAACCCGAGACCTTACAGTAGACTTGATTTACGAACAGAACCATCAACATGGAGCGAGCCCGGAGAGCGAGCTGTACGAGTGAGCTTAGTGAAGTAGGTTTGTAAGCCCTGGTGCCGTACGTCGCTCCAACCTGGTGAAGTATATGGTTTATTAATTTAAAAAAGGGACGTGGGTATCCACAGATATGCCAGGTTTATGTACCGGTGCTGGTATCGAAGCTGGGAAAGCTGGATCGCGGCATTCCGTATCACAATATAGTAATATTGCAGTGTGGGGGCTTTGGAGATTCCCACCCGCTACTTAATGAGCCCTAGGTCACTATACAAACTGGAGCACATTTGAGAAACGGACCATATTAAAGCCTCTACTTAAAGAATGGATTTTTTTTTTGGCTCCTACCATGCTCAGATGATCGGATCTACTCCTTAGAGCACCCCATTAAAGTAAAACAGAGGCGTGCGACTAGAACGTCCTTAATATTTACGTAAACGTTGCGATTCGACTTCCATTCTGCTGATATTAGCACCTGTATTTATTCATAAAGGAACAGAATAGTTTCGGTGGTCTCGGTGGTCTCGCCACCCCTAAACCTCAGAGCGACGACCTGGGGCATCATCTTACCGGACAGGAAGATCAGCAGGATCACTCCAGCTCCGTAGCACCACCTCTTGTTAGGGCGCAGCGGCTTCTGCGTGTAAGTGCTGGCGGGACGGTGATGCCCAGCCTCAATCCCATCCATCTCCTCCACGTCACCGGAGAGCTTCACCTCCACGTGGCTACTTTCCCCGTCAACGTTCTGGGCCAGGTTGAAGCGCGTGTACGACTGTGGGTCTCCATTGAACTGTGAAGTGAAACAGATCGTCATGACATGCGTCTCCTCCTTTTAGAACGGCTCCATTATTAATTCTCTGGACCTTTCTTTGGGGGGGAAGGTTCTAGCTATTTTCAGACCTGCTCTTTGTTATTGTTAGTCATCAGTACTTACTATTTTGGAGATCTTGGCTCTGGCTTGATTGATTGGTCCTGCCATGACAGACCTGGAAAAGAGAAAACGGGAAGAGAGTCACTACACTGCACCGGGTCAGGCTCCTCTGGAGAATCTGCCTCCCCGTGCTCTCAGCGGCATTATATGCACGCTTGCCTCGCTCCAAAGTCCAAGGGTTTGTTGTTTTTTGGGGGGTCAGAGAAGCAGGCTGTCTGTGTTTTGTGGACGTCAGCGCCGTGCTACAGACAGAAATCGATACAGAGTTAAAAAACGCCAAAGCTCTACCATGACAGTTCCCAGCAGATCGTCACAGGCCAGCCACTGCGGGTGTCTCAGAAGCTACAGTACGTTCCGTCAGACTACAGGTCGACCAGGTTTACCTCTACTACCATTATACCTGATCTACATACACCTGCCACACGTCTAGAACCAAAACTACAGCACAACAGAAAAAGGTTTCATCATATCCTGAAGCTCGGGCTGTCAGAAATACCCAACCGCGAAGAAACAGGCCCTACTTCCTTAAAACTACAGTGCTGCAGCTCCCGCCAATTCCCCAGCCCAGTTTCACAACCAACTGTCACTTTCACAAAGAACCAAAGCTGCAGCACACGTACCGCACAGGTTGGCTTCTGAACACTCACTGTGGTGGTAACTGAGCACGACCGGTTCTCTGGTTATGACACACCCATTAACACAATGGGGAACCCCACAGATAGCAGTGCGTCTCAACCCTGGTCCTGGAGGCACCCTGCCTCCCAACGCACCTGATTCAACACATCAGCTCAATACCAGGCCCTTTCAGAGGTGCGGGGGGGTCAGCGGGGTGCTGGGGTCAAGGACACCGATAAACCGCGCAGGGCAGGGTGTCTCCAGGACCAGGGTTGGGAAACACTGATCTACAGCATCAAACGGGGGAGAGGTAAACAAAGGTAGTCAGAGCGGTTTGATGCTCTGCCCCGTTCTAGATACACTCAACACCCCATGGGTTAGAACAGAGAACCAGCAGGACTACATCTTAAAGAGCAGTACCACCAACACACTACTTACAGTACACTAACACATTACACTTACTGAGTTACTGTACACCAACACACTACTTACAGCACACTAACACATTACACTTACTGAGTTACCGTACACCAACACACTACTTACAGCACACTAACACATTACACTTACTGAGTTACTGTACACCAACACACTACTTACAGCACACTAACACATTACACTTACTGAGTTACCGTACACCAACACACTACTTACAGCACACTAACACATTACACTTACTGAGTTACCGTACACCAACACACTACTTACAGCACACTAACGCATTACACTTACTGAGTTACTGTACACCAACACACTACTTACAGCACACTAACACATTACACTTACTGAGTTACTGTACACCGACACGCTACTTACAGCACACTAACACATTACACTTACTGAGTTACTGTACACCGACACGCTACTTACAGCACACTAACACATTACACTTACTGAGTTACTGTACACCAACACACTACTTACAGCACACTAACACATTACACTTACTGAGTTACTGTACACCAACACACTACTTACAGCACACTAACACATTACACTTACTGAGTTACCGTACACCAACACGCTACTTACAGCACACTAACACATTACACTTACTGAGTTACCGTACACCAACACACTACTTACAGCACACTAACGCATTACACTTACTGAGTTACTGTACACCGACACACTACTTACAGCACACTAACACATTACACTTACTGAGTTACTGTACACCGACACACTACTTACAGCACACTAACGCATTACACTTACTGAGTTACCGTACACCAACACGCTACTTACAGCACACTAACACATTACCACTTACTGAGTTACGTACCGTGCACTCAACACACTACTTACAGCACACTGACCACTAAAACACCATTACACTTACTGAGTTACCGTACACCAACACGCTACTTACAGCACACTAACACATTACACTTACTGAGTTACCGTACACCAACACGCTACTTACAGCACACTAACGCATTACACTTACTGAGTTACTGTACACCGACACACTACTTACAGCACACTAACACATTACACTTACTGAGTTACTGTACACCGACACACTACTTACAGCACACTAACGCATTACACTTACTGAGTTACCGTACACCAACACGCTACTTACAGCACACTAACACATTACACTTACTGAGTTACCGTGCACCAACACACTACTTACAGCACACTAACCCATTACACTTACTGAGTTACCGTACACCAACACGCTACTTACAGCACACTAACACATTACACTTACTGAGTTACCGTACACCAACACGCTACTTACAGCACACTAACACATTACACTTACTGAGTTACTGTACACCAACACGCTACTTACAGCACACTAACACATTACACTTACTGAGTTACTGTACACCAACACGCTACTTACAGCACACTAACACATTACACTTACCGAGTTACCGTACACCAACACGCTACTTACAGCACACTAACACATTACACTTACCGAGTTACCGTACACCAACACACTACTTACAGCACACTAACACATTACACTTACTGAGTCACTGTACACCAACACACTACTTACAGTACACTAACACATTACACTTACTGAGTCACTGTACACCGACACGCTACTTACAGCACACTAACACATTACACTTACTGAATTACCGTACACCGACACGCTACTTACAGTACACTAACACATTACACTTACTGAGTTACCGTACACCAACACACTACTTACAGCACACTAACACATTACACTTACTGAGTTACCGTACACCGACACGCTACTTACAGCACACTAACGCATTACACTCACTGAGTTACTGTACACCGACACGCTACTTACAGCACACTAACGCATTACACTCACTGAGTTACTGTACACCGACACGCTACTTACAGCACACTAACGCATTACACTTACTGAGTTACCGTACACCGACACGCTACTTACAGCACACTAACGCATTACACTCACTGAGTTACCGTACACCAACACACTACTTACAGTACACTAACGCATTACACTTACTGAGTTACCGTACACCAACACACTACTTACAGTACACTAACACATCACACTTACTGAGTTACCGTACACCAACACACTACTTACAGCACACTAACACATTACACTTACTGAGTTACCGTACACCAACACGCTACTTACAGCACACTAACACACTACTTACAGCACACTAACACATTACACTTACTGAGTTACTGTACACCAACACACTACTTACAGCACACTAACACATTACACTTACTGAGTTACTGTACACCAACACACTACTTACAGCACACTAACGCATTACACTTACTGAGTTATCGTACACCGACACGCTACTTACAGTACACTAACACATTACACTTACTGAGTTACTATACACCAACACGCTACTTACAGCACACTAACACATTACACTTACTGGGTTACTGTACACCAACACGCTACTTACAGCACACTAACACACTACTTACAGTACACTAACATTACACTTACTGAGTTACTGTACACCGACACACTACTTACAGCACACTAACACATTACACTAATATTATTAATACATACTTGTTACTGTAACACCGTACACCCCTAATTAAGCTCACTTTATACTGAACACCATCTAAACATCATCACAGAGGCTTCAAGAGCCCAACAGCTCAAACATGTGACCACTTTCACGACGCCCCCTTCATGAATGCCCCTGTATTAAGGAAACAGGAAGCGTAAAACATTAAGACCACGGCCGTCCCAGAATCCCCCCAGTCTGTACAAAAAGGGGATTATATTCCAAGAACACTTCCTCGTCTGAAAGCTCAACACACCAGCACAGGGACGGTTTAACCCCTCCGTGACCAGAGAGCACGACCAGGGTTTCTGCCAGAGCCTATCGGGTTACCATCGCGGACCACGTGACCGCCCACAGATCAGCCTCCTGTTAGCTCTTATCTACAGTCACACATGGATAACGAGATAAGGCATGAAGCACCACACATATGCCTCCAATGGATAACCCAATTAATTTAACATGCAGGTCAATATAAAGGGGGGGCGGAGCCACTGGCAAGCCTCGGGCAACCCTTGACCCGCTGTTTACAACACAAAGCAGCCCAAACTGTGAAAGATAAGAGGGGCGCCAGACTGGCGCAGGACCCATGGCGTCGCTGCTGTTGAATGATCTGGATCTAGGTTACACTGTGGCAACACTACGAGGTGAGGGAGGGTGATACGCTACAGACGTCAGTCCATCCTTCTGCAGCCCGCAGGTCCTCTGCGTACGGCTGCGGGTGGAGCAACAAGCCCGTCCCACAAGTGAGAGTTGGTGCTGGCCTCCACCGGCCGTGCAGGTCAGAACACAGCCATGTCAGAAAGCGTGTTGGAACAGCGTGTGCCTGTAACCAAGAAGCCCTCAGGCTTACGGCCAACCGGGCCTCCGAGATATTCCACAGGCAGGCAAGGATTCAGGTCATCGATCCCAAAACAAGGCATGGCTCAGAGTGGGCTCATTCATGACATACGAGTCAGTTCGCTGGGCTCGGGGAGGAGGGGACTCCACCCATTCCTAAAACATCTACATAATTACACAGCCGAGACGTAAACACCGTAATTCCGGACGGCTTGATGATGTGAAACACCCCATTCCAGGGAAAGTTCTCCAGTCAGAACGTCTACAGAGGCGGTGACGGGAAACCAGACGTCCAGACTCCCAACACTCTGAATTCGTTATGTAGAATTTTAACCCTGATGGCATGACGGATCCAGATCGGCTCGCAAGTATGGATACACCGATCCAACTTTCCCGGTTCCGGTTCCAGCACTGATATATAGACTTTGCATATGGGTCTGGCACTGTTGTTTATTAATACACACATGTTGGAGAGACCTGAGGGATCAGGACTGAGCTTCTCAAGCTCAATACCTGCCGACGCTCCGGCTCGCTCCATGCTGTTATTGTTCTGGTTCATAGGTCAAGTCTAGAGGCACCCTGCAAACACACTCCTATATATGGCCTATGGTATAACACACGCCGCAAATGAACTGAAGTGTGGACCGGCCCCGATGATCCGATTCCCAGTCCAGCTCATTTAGTTAATACTAATGTACCCCCGGTGGGTAGAGGCGCTAGCTGAGCTGAGCTACACCAGAATTTTAAATAACTGGGTGGAGTTACCCTTTAAGGACCACACATATACATCTTATACAGTCCTGTTCTACACACACCCACACGTACGTACGTACACACCCACCCACCCACACGTACGTACAGACACACCCACCCACACGTACATAAAGACCCACCCACACATACGTAAAGACACACCCACCCACCCACACATACGTACAGACACACCCACACATACGTAAAGACACACCCAGCCACCCACACATACGTAAAGACACACCCAGCCACCCACCCACACGTACGTACGTACACAGACAGACAGACACACGCATACATAAATGGAATGTAATTTGAATTAAAATTAATTTAGTGCAACTTCAACAATTATTCTTTTTATTATATTAATTATTATTATAATTAAAGATTAATAACTTAAATTGAAAGCTTATAAATGCAATTCCACAGAACATTTACACACACGAATTTGCATGACTATTTACATACTGATTTAAATTAAATCGTTGTAATTTAAAATGGTCCTATTCGTGCTGACCTTACAGGAGAACTCCACCCAAAACTCACCCCTGGATTTCATAGTGGTTCGTTTTAGATAAAGTGTTCAAGTCAGAATGTCTTATAGGGATGCTGACAGGAACCAGACGTCCTCTATGAAACACTGACATTACATCGGCACCTGTTTTAACATCGACAGTGACGCAGCAGCTGCGGTTTTATCGATAGCCTATAGCCTACATGGTTAACCATGTGCCCTTCAGCTGTAAAAATCGACCTTGTAACCGGCCAGTAAAAGATTCAGGTCATGTAGAGGTGACTGATATGACAATATGGTACCATGAAACTACCTGCCTACCTGCACCTACCTCAGGTGAACCCAGTACTGCGGACGTATGTTCTACATGGGCAGAATTAGTATCAGCACCTCGATTTATAGACGGTCGTTTAAACTGCAAACGGAACACTGTGTATATATGTATTATAAATGGTATATAGAGATTATAAAGGGTATACATAGATTATAAAGGGCTGAGCTTCAGCAGAGGATTATCTGTAGCACATTTCAAAGCAAAATGGTCCCAGAAAACGACTGAAATTCTGATTTTCCACTGGTTTACCACCATCGGCGACCCATATCAAAACTCAGAATGCACGTGTAGGCGCACCGATGATGATTTAAATAATAAATAAAATATCTATATATGTCTTAAAGGCTTCCCATCACCACCACTGCAGATACACCTGATCCATTTCCCACCAAGCCCGCTCTAAACGCCTCTGAACACCGGATTACCCTTGTTTTACACTGGTGCAAATCTCCTGTACTATAATAAACCAAGCTCAAGACTACAGATCAGGACTGAATCCAGCCTTTCAGGACCCCCTTCCATATGGGCAATCCAAAAAACCAAAACCAAACACCCTGTAAATACGTACCAAGGCTCCTCTAAGGCTCTAAGAGCTACAGCTCCATCTCCAAAGCTGGACCATGTGGCTGGATCTTCTACAGCTCCTAGTACTGTGAGCTAGCTAGGTGGCATCAAGGTCACCAAGCCTACAGGCTCTCAGCGGACCAACCAAGCTTTAATAAACACCAACACCCCGAATAAACAAAGATAAAAGCTGGTTTAACATGAATACAGCTGCCTGAGCTCGCAAAACTACCACTAACCTGCTCTTTCCTGAGCTGCACGGGGGCTTAGCCAGCAGAGCTAGCTAGCCGGCTAGCCATGCCCTGTTCACCCCCTATCGTTATTTAACCCAGTTATTTATTCCCCCCCATATTTCAGATAGTATAAATCAATCAAATAATACAGGAAACCCTTAAAATAGCACACTTGGTTAGGTTAAATAACTTTGAGGGCCTCTCTGAGCACATAGCTAATATGGCCAAGCGGTTAGCATGCTAGCTAGCGGTGTGCATGAGGTAATTATTATAGAGCTAATACAGCCAATGTGGCTCAGCGGCTAGAAGGGCAGCGTGGTGCAGGTGCTAGTACCAGGAAGCAGCGTTGCACTAACCGGTAGAATTAAACATATATATATTATTCAGGCTGCATTATTATTCCGTTTAGAGACCTTAATATGACGCACTAGGAGACTTTAAACCAGCTAGCCTGGATATTCGACTCCTGTTAATCTACTGTCATTACATAAACGACTGTAAATCAATGAATGACTTTCGACCCTCGTATTAAAAGATGGCTGTGCAGGAAACGCAGCGGTGCTACACTACAGCACCGTGCACACAGCCTTACAGACACTACAACACACCAGAGGAGATTCTGCTACAGCAGTCCAGTGCAGACCTGTCATTTCAAGCGGGTCAGAGGAACTGTCTCACCTGTCCGAGGATGTGAAATTAGAGGGACTGCTAAGGGTTAGTCCTGCTCATGCGGCGAGCACGCGGTCTCTGTCTGCAGCCCCAGGTTGTTCTAACAGCCTGTCTCTCTCTGTCTGAGTGAACCGATACTCCCGGACTCGTGATTCAACAGCATCGATTCACTGATACAGAACTGATTCCAACTTTCTAATTGTCACCTTCCATATTCTACAGCCAATATTAAAGCATGTACAGCCCTTTAAGTCACATTTACTGTAAACAGTAAACACTATTTTATCTTAAAAAGTCCAAAAATCCCAAAATCGAGAAATAATTATATTCATAAGCGACAGCAGCTTATCCCTTACTGAAAGGTTAACCCAGCAGTGTCACCCTCAGTGTGAATTCCCCAATTTGTCCTTAGATGTGTTTCGCAATGGGGCACTCACTGTACATACGCCGAGATTCGATTCACTCGCCATTCACTGAATCGTTTGATTCCCTGAATCGGTCGTTACCGGAAGTACAGTAGCTGTGGCGCCTCCCACCGCTACTCCCCGCAGATAGCAGAGTGCTGAGACATGATGAGAGGCACGTAGGCCCCTCAGAATTTCATGCAATGACCGTTTGCTCGTTTTCCAGTTTTTCTTCTGGGAGAGTAGATAAAAGCTTCAGATGCAGGCTAAACAAACACACGGAGGAGGCCTGTGTTCCGCCTGCTGCGCTCCCGGACGCACGCTGACACGCACACGATCCCAAGCCTGCACGCTGGCTGACATGCATCATCATTAAAGGTTCCATAGAAGCTGTATGCACACAGTGATGGAGTAATGAAGAGAGTTCAGTACCTAGAACCCACTTACCATGAACCTCAAACATACCACGTTCCTCCTTCTAATCCAAACCCGGCATTTCCAAAATAGGTTGGGAAAACGGGTTGATTCCCAAATTCCTAAACAGTTATGGAACAGACTTATTATTATTACACCCCCCAACATTCACATACAACCATAACAGTGGAGCTACACCCACCAAAATGGTGGACTATGGAGAAATCCAGCGTTCCAGGCTGGGAAGGGAATGTCGACACTGTTCATTCCCTTCCCAAGGAGCCCGACGGTCATGGCACATGGTTGATCTTTGGTTGGATGCTTAACCAGGCTGGAGTTTGTGCAGGCCTCCTATTCACCAGCTTCTCAATCCTATGTGCCATCGTTCCACCTTGCACAGGCACCAGAGGGTCCTACAGGGCCATTTAAGGTGGGACGGAATACCTGCACATCCCACATCTTTAACAGGATCCCGGAACAACTTTAATCCTGCAGTCTACACATTTCACTCTGGACAGATTCCCAAACCTCTCTTGCACAATATGGAGCAGCTCCGCTCAGCGTCTGACCGTAAAGAGACTGAAGAGAGGAGCAGCTCCACCTTTATTAGCACCACCACCCCAACAGCAGCCTGTAAGTATCAGCCATGCTGTGTGATTGTATCCGTGTGTGCCGGTTGGAGCAGATCATCTTAAACTGAGAGCTCCATAGTGAGGATCAACTTTAATCTACTGTGTGTTGGAGTCCAGATGGAGCCAGTAGCTAGTACAGGGAACGTTAGCGACTAGCATTAGCTCCAAGTAACTAGCATAGCTAACTAAACAGTATGAAGGTGAAGCTTATTTACATGGAAGCTCATTTAAACTAGTCTATTTCCACATGGTGCCTCTGTGTGATCATCTGGGGCACATCTCGCTGTAAACCAGCCAATCAGAGCAGAGCTCATCTACATATTCATGAGCTCACCAACAAAAGGGGAAACAGCTCGTTTCATTCTAGGACCAGATTGTAAACATAAATGGGGCTGTAGAACCGCATCTGGACATTTATCACCCCAAACGAAGTCGGTACACATTAAATACGTGCAGATTTAAAGGGCCGGTGTCACACAAAAGTGAAATCTCCCTGTGCAGTCCATGTGTGATCACAAAATATCAGCCTACTGTAGCACGAGCAGCGAAGAAGACCCGTAAGCCATTTTTCACAGAGGCTCTCAAAAGGCTCTCAGTCGAGATGAACAGATGAGGAAACTGGACAATGGGAGGAAGGCTGCCTATAGAAAGACACGACAGTGAGACGGTGCACACCCAGCTGTCGTTCTTTTCCCCACGTAGCCCTGACAGAGATACTCACCATGAGCTGGGTAGTAATGAAATACATGTGGCGGTGGAACACAAACAGGATAGGAGAACCAGGTAACAGTGTTCCATTACAGTTACAGCAACACAGAGAGCGATCAGATTACAGTACGGTGTACAGTCATCGACAATAGCACAGCTCCACAAAGAGCTGCACCCAGAAGGAATCAAACCACAGGAACGAAACTTGGTGGGGTCGGGTCTTATCTCCGTACCTGAATGACCCAACAGCCACCACTACAGACATCCAGCGAGCAGTGGTGTCCTCCGTGGGTCATCCTGTTAGTGCAGCACCATCGGCAGACGGCTGCACCACGCAGGACTACATGCACACAGAACGTTACCACGACTGTCCTTAACACCACGTCACCGTCACCAAAGACTGCAGTGGTGTCGTTCCAGACTGTCATGGAGTGACTCAGAATGGCAGCGGGTCATCTTCAGTGACGAGTCCCGCTTTAGTCTTGGTGGAGACGCCCAACGAATCCGTGTGTGGAGGCACCGTGGTCAGCACAGAGATGAACGGTTCCTATCACACGTCCAGAAGACCTGGTGTCCCTCCACCTCCATCCCTTTTTATGGAATTGGCTTGATACTTCAGGAGCCGTTCATGCAGGAGTTCAGGTTGTACCCAGAGCTCCCAAACGTTTTCAGGCTACTGCACATACGGTAAAAAGCTCAGAGCTCGATTTGGGTCACGTGTTGGTGGACCGTATATCTCCCAATAAACAACACAGGAGATTAAATCCCATCAGCACCACGGAACACATTCCGGCCTCCAGTCCTGGATCCTGGGGCTACTGCACTCCTGCGCGACTGGGAAGTGACCAGGCAACGTCCCGGCTTATGCACTAGCGGTTTTGAGTGGTAGGTCAGGTCTAGCCGTGGAGGTAAACAGGTTTCTAGTCCTCTCCTGGGCCCTCATTCTGGGCAGCATGTGGGCCGCTGGTAAATGCTGGACGTGTCCCAGATGGGCCATATCAAGTTTGTCATCTGGGATGCAACTCCGCAACCACACAGAAAACATTTCCTCCAAATAATGACTCGACAAACAGATCTGCACGGAAACAGAGACTGAAATCTGACTCTTATGAATAAGGCCTCTGTTCACACCTTTAATCCATTGTCCCGGTACAATGGGTTTCCTTCTCAGTCATACATTAACCCCAGGCCTACCGACTTAAAGAAGAACTCCACTTCTGTTTCCTCCCCAAAGCTGAACGTCATTAAACGGTTAGGGTGTGATTAACGTCGTTTACAGTGATCTGATTTGGAATTCTTCATTCTAGAGAAACTCGAGTCAGGAGGAAGCAAGACAAATCATTCCACGTCAGACTACTCTACATATCTTTCACTGGTGGACTCGGGGAGGAGGGGGAGCGCAACCACCATCTCCAGTGACCCCCGGGCAAACTCTGGTTGCATTGCTAAAGTGCCCTTCAAGTGTTGGAGGTGAGGGGACGTGCCCTTCATGCTATACACCATCATCATGTGCCCTCTAGGGCAGGACAATGTGATGGGTCCTAATGAGTGCCCTACTAGAGGCACTAGATGCTGTGCCCTATAACATGCCTTGGCAATGCAGTCTCCCCTCGATTTCCCCTAAGGGTGCCCTTCCAATGGAAGGTGCCCTGTATGCAACTCCTACATGACCCACGTGTCCCGAAGGGGGCCTTTCCATAACAGTGCAGTGCGGTAGAAGGTTCTGTTAGAACTCCGGACATTCTCTACGGCTCTGTGGGATCAGGAGCATGCAGGATTAATACACCGAGCCAGAGATAGAGGGATAAAAGAATGAGGAACCAAACACACAAGAGTCTCAAGCCGTTTTATTAAATCCAGCCGAGTACCAGACTGGAAGAACCCAACTGTGGACAGAACCGAAGACAAGAACACAAA
>JAMWET010002867.1:7500-20000 GCA_024036415.1 Prochilodus magdalenae | reverse complement strand
AGTTATTGATCCTGGTCACCTTTATCCTCCTCACCAACACACCTGCACTCCCACACCTCCTTCTGGGTGCAGATGTTTGTTTGATGATGAGTGTATTGTAAGGTCTTCACTTTTATTCTAAAGTTGAAATGGTCTAGATCTGTGAGGCTATATGGTTTAGCTTGAGATCTCTGGCTGCTGGTGCTCTTTGCTCCAGCCAGTCCATCTCTTATTACCTCGTCAATGCTGCCACCTGGTGGTGGTACCACTGAAACGTCAGTCAGAGAGTGTAAACAGTATGGTGAGGTGTTCTTTACAGTAGTGGTGGTGGGATTATTGTGTGGATGTCATGTACAGTATCTCACAAAAGTAAGTGCACCCCTCACATTTTTGTAAATATTTGATTATATCTTTATGGGACACTGAAGATGTGACGCTGTGATACAGTGTAAAGCGTTCAGTGTACCGCTTGTAGAACAGTGTAAGTTTGCTGTCCCCTTATAATAACTCAACACACAGCCATTAACGTCTAAACCGCTGACAGTGAAAGTGAGTACACCCCTAATTGTGCCCAATTAGACGTTATTCCCTCCCGGTGTCATGTGGCTCGTTAGTGTCACATGGTCTCAGGTGTAAATGGGGAGCAGGTGTGTTAAATTCCCTGGAAGTTCAACATGGCACCTCAAGAACTCTCTGAGGATCTGAAATAAAGAAGTGCTGCTCTAGATAAAGATGTTCTAGACTATAAGAAGAACCCACACCCTATACTGAGCGGCACCATGGTGGCTCAGGACAGGGACAGGACAGGGTCCATTCAACATGGTCCACCAAAAAGCTGAGTGCGCATGCTCAGTGTCGTATCCAGAGGCTGTCCTTTGAAAGTAGACGTAGGTGTGCTGCCAGCAATGCTCCAGAGATTACAGGGGTCAGAGGTCAGCGTGTCAGTGCTTAGACCATACGCCGCACACTGTATCAGACTGGTCTGCATGGCAGTCGTCCCAGGAGGAAGCCTCTTCTAAAGACGAGGCAAGAAAGCCTGCATGCCTGAAAGCCAAGACAAGCAGACTGAGGACATGGCCGAGTGGAGCAGTGTCCTGTGGTCTGATCAGACCCAGATAAACGCATTGGGTTCAGATGGTGTCAAGCGTGTGTGGCAGCAACCAGGTGAGGAGCACAAAGACAGGTGTGTCTTGCCTACAGTCCAGCATGGTGGTGGGAGTGTCACGGTGTGCGGGCACTCATGAGGTTGCGGTGTGGGGCTACTCAGTTTTCATGAGTGGGACATTGAAGTGATTTTTTGAGGGCCCAGTAAACCATTTGCACCTGAACAGCCCCACACACACCTCCGTTCTACAAGAACCTGGTACACTGGCCAACATGTCCTCCAACTTCTACTTGCACACTGTATTGCACAGCGTCACATCTTCAGTGTCCCATAAAGATCTGTTCTATAAGCGGTCAAACTATACACTGTACACAAAATGTGAGGGGTAAAATGACAATATTTACACTTACTTTTGTGCGCTTACTTTTGTGAGATACTGTACCACTCCATCGTGAATGAGTTAACATCCACGGGTTAAACAGACGACTTGATCATAAACAGCGTCTCAGACATCAGGCAGTATTCAGAACCACCTCATGTAGGAACTTTCTGTGAGGGAGCTTTTAGAGGGGACGTCTGGTTACCTTCACCAACACTGTGAGCCGTTCTCACTCAGCAGGTTTCTCTAGACCAGAGCGTTTCATATCAAACCATGCTGAACGACATTGTTCATGTGTAAACCGTGTAATTTAGAAAAAAACTTATCTGTGGAATTCCCCTTCATACCCAGAACCCGGGACTCACTGGAATGGCTCATTCCCTGGTACGGATATATGCAAGAAAGTATTTAATTAGAGAATTAAAGCCCACATTTCTGTTACATCAAACAAACATGCATTAATAAACATATGAGAATATACATAACAACATCACAAACAAACAAACAAACGAAAACATTAAGAATGATTCTCTAAGTATGAGAGTACATAATCTGTCATTAAGACATGACGGCCACTTCCCATCAGGGATGTTCTCAGGTCAGGACTGTGACGGACAGGTCAGTCCTCGTCTAACCCCGGGCTTATGGATTATTAAGGAACAGGGAATCGTAGAGTTTCATCATCGAGGCCTTTTCCCTGAAAAAGAGAAAGTTCCTTTACTGACGTCATACTCGTATCATACCAGACACACGGACACGGGCCTAAACAGAGAGCGGCACTGCGGTTCAGGAAGACACTACTGTCCTGAAGACGTTAAAGAGAGTCGCTTACTTCAGGCATGTGACCCGGTCCTGGGTCCACTGCATCAGGGGGTCAGCGCAGATGTACCGGTCATTCACGGTTTGAAAGCTGCAGGAGAAGAAAGGTATAACAAGGTGTGAATGATGGACAAACAAACCTAGACTCTTAATAAGAGGCCCGAGCCAAAGAAATCGGACTTACGCTGAATGTAGCCAACGGCCAAGAAATAAAAGCCATCTAAGATCAGAGGTTAGCATTGTGCTAATATGATTAGCCTATTGGTTTAATGATTAAAATTTTATTTCAGCCAATAGTATAGCACAAGACCTGAACTAGAACAGCACAAGACCTAAACTAGAACAGCACAAGACCTAAACTAGAACAGCACAAGACCTGAACTAGAACAGCACAAGACCTGACCTGAACTAGAACACCACAAGAACAGCACAAGACCTGAACTAGAACAGCACAATACCTGACCTGAACTAGAACACCACAAGAACAGCACAAGACCTGAACTAGAACAGCACAAGACCTGAACTAGAACAGCACATGACCTGAACTAGAACAGCACAAGAACAGCACAAGACCTGCACAAGAACAGCACAAGACCTGCACTAGAACAGCACAAGACCTGCACTAGAACAGCACAAGACCTGCACTAGAACAGCACAAGACCTGCACTAGAACAGCACAAGATCTGAACTAGACCTGAACTAGAACAGCCCAAGACCTGAACTAGAACAGCACAAGACCTGAACTAGAACAGCACAAGAACAGCACAAGACCTGCACCAGAACAGCACAAGACCTGCACTAGACCTGAACTAGAACAGCACAAGACCTGCACAAGACCTGAACTAGAACAGCACAAGACCTGAACTAGAACAGCACAAGACCTGCACTAGAACAGCACAAGACCTGCACTAGAACAGCACAAGACCTGCACTAGAACAGCACAAGACCTGAACTAGACCTGAACTAGAACAGCCCAAGACCTGAACTAGAACAGCACAAGACCTGAACTAGAACAGCACAAGAACAGCACAAGACCTGCACCAGAACTGCACAAGACCTGCACTAGACCTGAACTAGAAGAGCACAAGACCTGAACTAGAACAGCACAAGACCAGCACAAGACCTGAACTAGAACAGCACAAGACCTGAACTAGAACAGCACAAGAACAGCACAAGACCTGAACTAGAACAGCACAAGACCTGAACTAGAACAGCACAAGACCTGAACTAGAACAGCACAAGACCTGAACTAGAACAGCACAAGACCTGAACTAGAACAGCACTAGAACAGCACAAGACCTGAACTAGAACAGCACAAGACCTGAACTAGAACAGCACAAGACCTGCACTAGAACAGCACAAGAACAGCACAAGACCTGAACTAGAACAGCACAAGACCTGAACTAGAACAGCACAAGACATGCACAAGACCGGAACTACAATAGCACAAGACCTGAACTAGAACAGCACAAGACCTGCACTAGAACAGCACAAGAACAGCACAAGACCTGAACTAGAACAGCACAAGACCTGAACTAGAACAGCACTAGAACAGCACAAGACCTGAACTAGAACAGCACAAGACCTGAACTAGAACAGCACAAGACCCGCACAAGACTTGCACAAGAACAGCACAAGACCTGAACTAGAACAGTACAAGACCTGAACTAGAACAGCACAAGACCTGAACTAGAACAGCACAAGAACAGCACAAGACCTGCACTAGAACAGCACAAGACCTGAACTAGAACAGCACAAGACCTGAACTAGAACAGCACAAGACCTGAACTAGAACAGCACAAGAACAGCACAAGACCTGCACTAGAACAGCACAAGAACAGCACAAGACCTGAACTAGAACAGCACAAGATCTGAACTAGAACAGCACAAGACCTGCACTAGAACAGCACAAGAACAGCACAAGACCTGAACTAGAACAGCACTAGAACAGCACAAGACCTGAACTAGAACAGCACAAGACCTGCACTAGAACAGCACAAGACCTGCACTAGAACAGCACTACAACAGCACAAGACCTGAACTAGAACAGCACAAGACCTGCACTAGAACAGCACTACAACAGCACAAGACCTGAACTAGAACAGCACTAGAACAGCACAAGACCTGAACTAGAACAGCACAAGACCTGCACTAGAACAGCACTACAACAGCACAAGACCTGCACTAGAACAGCACTACAACAGCACAAGACCTGAACTAGAACAGCACTAGAACAGCACAAGACCTGCACTAGAACAGCACTAGAGCAGCACAAGACCTGAACTAGAACAGCACTAGAACAGCACAAGACCTGAACTAGACCAGCACAAGACCAGCACAAGACCAGCACAAGACCTGAACTAGAAGAACACAAGACCTGGATTAGAACAGCACTAGAACAGCACGAGACCTGAAATAGAACAGCACTAGAACAGCACAAGACCTGCACTAGGACAGCACTGCGCCAGTATAAGCTGGAATTCCTACTGGTCTATGCCGAAGTTTCAGAAACATTAGAGAGGCTATCTGAGAGTCCCGAACCACTCAGCACAGTTCAGAGGAAGTACTGACTCTGGGAATTTTGATTCCGGGATGCCATTAGCATGATGTTAGCTGGTGACTATCTCTAATTACTCATAGCAACAACAGACTCAAACAAAACAAAAACATAAACCACAAATACCGTCCGGAGGAGACAGCGACTCCTAACACACTCATCACAGTCGATACACTCACATTATGGCGCTCAGGTCACAGTGTCTGGTGGTGATTTGGATGGAGTAGCCCTTCAGGTGGGCACAGCGGACAGGTATCCTTCTGTACTGGAGACAGCATCTCGCTGTGAGGATGGAGAAGAGACCTTTATATTACAGATTAGCATTAGCATTATAGATTAGCATTATAATAACTAGCATTAACGTTAGCCATTAGCCCTGCATAAGTTATACACCCATCATCAACAGACCAGCTGCACCCAGAAGTAAGGTAAAGGTGACCAGGATCAATAACTGATGATAAATTTAGACTGATATGATTAATATTTATTGAGCTACACATACAGAAGTCTGTCTCTCAGTATGGCGTCGGGCCGCCGTGTTTGCTAACCCAACACGCCAGACGTCTCGGTATGGAGCTGTAGAGGTTCCTGATGGAGTCCTGTGATAATCCATCCCATGCAGCTTGAACATCCTCACAAAGTTCCTGCTGATGGTGCGGTAGGGGTGGAGGTGGAAGGACACCAGGCCTTCTGGACGTATGACATCAGACCGTTCATCTCGGTGCTGACCACGGTGCCTCCACACACGGGTTCGTTGGGCGTCTCCACCAAGACTAAAGCGGGACTCGTCACTGAAGATGACCCGCTGCCATTCTGAGTCACTCCATGACAGTCTGGTACGACACCACTGCAGTCTTTGGTGACGGTGACGTGGTGTTAAGGACAGTCGTGGTAACGGTCTGTGTGCATGTAGTCCTGCGTGGTGCAGCCGTCTGGAATTGCTAATCTTCACTCGCATAAGATGATACCAAACACCACGGCTTCAGTCTGAATGGAAGTCAGGTACAGCGATGAGGCCACAAAGAACAAAGAAAGGTTCGAGTGACCTTCACACGGACCTCTGTATGCCCCCCGTAAAACACCTGTTCTCCATAGAGACAATCATCAAAAGGTTCCTTAGGGAACCTAATCTTCTCTTCTACGTCTGTTCTGATCGGTCTGGAGTGGTCACGGTTTGTCTCCTTGGATCTCAGATCACCACATGAATCAAATGTTCTATCACTGAATTAAACCAGGACCTTTACTGTAAGGTTCTTTAGGGAACCCAAGCCGGCCTTGTTATCCCGCTGCAGTGTTCCATGCTCCATAGTAAACTCACCAGCCTGCAGCTCCAGGATGAAGCAGCTGAGGATGAGAACAGACATCAGTGCTCCAGCGCAAATCTTCTCCATGGTGCTCTCCTATGTTCCTCCAGCGCTCAGACCCCAGCGAGTTCACAGTGGCCGTGTCGCCGCGCCACCGCCGAGGCTCAGCGTGAGCCTCTCCGTGCTGCACCTGAACAGCGTGGTTACTTTTTCTGGAGCCAGTTTCCTTGTTCCTCCTACTGCAGATAGGAACCGGTTGGTTGCGGTTTAACCTCAGAAATGTTCTGTAAACAAAAATAGATAAATCAGATTCATAGAATCAGATGAGCGGAATGCAAACACAGCCTCTGAGCAGAACCTGGGGCAGACGTCCGGGTTCGTGCAGGTTCCCGGTGGGGTGAGTGAGTTAAGTGAGTGAGCTCTAGAGGTGTAAGTTATATGTGTACCTTTCCTTCTCTATAGGTGTGAGTGCTGGGCTGGGGTTGCCAGTTAGTGCACTTTTGCTTCGTCTGTGTATTTGCTGTCTGTGTATTGATCTCTCTAGGCATCAGCGCTGGCCCTTGTTCGGGCAGTGTCTGAGCTCATGGTGAGTTCTAGACTATAATCTTCTTATACCAGCTGGAAATATTATCCAACGAAACGCTAAGCATGGTTGTAAGTCGCTCTGGATACGAGTGTCTGCTAAATGCCTCGTGTAAATGGAAATGGTTGGTGTAGCTCAGCGGATAACACCACTACCCGCCAAGTAGTCACCACCACATGTGGGAGACTGGGGTTCGAATCCCGGTCAGGGTGTCTGTGCGGTGCTACACCAATAAGAGTCCTTGGGCAAGACTCCTAACACTACATTGGCCTACCTGTAATATGATTAACCTTGTAAGTCGCTCTGGGTAAGAGCTTCAGCTAAATGCTGTAAATGTTATACAGACTAGTCGCTTTACTGCTCAGCGATGACGCTGTCACGGATCGTGTGATCAGGACGTCTCAGAGAAGACAGCAGGTGAGGAGCCTGGCGATTTTGGTTTACTGTATGTGATCCAGGGTTCACTGGAAAGTGCACGTGCGGCTCTGCTGGCCTGGGGAGTTCAGGTCTGATCTTAGATGTCTCTGCTGATCAGATCCTGAACATTGTTTTCCCTGTTTTCCAGAGGACTAACATAAATCGGGGGAATTCCAGGATCCCTCTTCGTGCAGGTTCCAAAAGGCTGAGTGAGTTGATCGTCAGTGAGCTCCAGTGTAAAGACCTTTCCTTCTCTATAGGTGTGAGTGCTGGGTGGAGTTGCTTGGAAATTTGCTGTCTGTTTATTGACTCTCTAGGCATCAGCCATGGCCCTTGTTCGGGCAGTGTCTGAGCTCATGGAGTTCTAGACTATAATCTTCCATAAGCTGGGAAATATTAGCCAACGAAACCTCCTACTGGTTGTAAGTCGTCTGGATACGAGGTCTCCAGCCTCGTGTCCAGAAATGGTTGGTGTAGCTACATAACAGCCATACCCGCCAAGTAGTCACCCCCCCATGTGGAAAGACTGGGGTTGGTCAGGGTTGTCTGTGCGGTGCTACACCAGTAAGACTCCTTGGGCCTCCCAGGACATTGGCCCCTGTAATATGATTAACCTTGGAGTCGCTCTGGGTAAGAGCCAGCCTGTAAATGGCTGTAAATGGTTAGGACAGACTAGGTCGCCTGGCACCCGCATGTCACGGATCGTGTGATCAGCGTTCTCAGAGAGGGGACAGCAGGTGAGGAGCCTGGTGATTTTGGTTTACTGGTGATCCAGGGTTTCACTGGAAAGTGGTCTCACAGGTGCGGCATCTGCTGGCCTGGGGATTCGGATCTTAGATGGACTGGATCAGATCCTGAACCTGTTGTGTTTTCCAGAGGACTACACTACGTCAATTCCAGGTCCCACTGGAGCCAAAAAGGCTAGCACAGACACCTCTGCTGACCTGTGCTACTGAGAGGGGACAGCCACTCCAAAGATCAGATACCGGACATCGGTATCTCCGGTTTCCTGAGGACTACAAGAAAAGGTCATGTGTGGATGGAGAGGGCACAGGACACCCTAATCCTGTGTGCTTGGAGAGGGGACAGGACACCCTAATCCTGTGTGCTTGGAGAGGGGACAGGACACCCTAATCCTGTGTGCTTGGAGAGGGGACAGGACACCCTAATCCTGTGTGCTTGGAGAGGGGACAGGACACCCTAATCCTGTGTGTTTGGAGAGGGGACAGGACACCCTAATCCTGTGTGCTTGGAGAGGGGACAGGACACCCTAATCCTGTGTGCTTGGAGAGGGGACAGGACACCCTAATCCTGTGTGTTTGGAGAGGGGACAGGACACCCTAATCCTGTGTGCTTGTAGAGGGGACAGGACACCCTAATCCTGTGTGCTTGTAGAGGGGACAGGACACCCTAATCCTGTGTGCTTGGAGAGGGGACAGGACACCCTAATCCTGTGTGCTTGGAGAGGGGACAGGACACCCTAATCCTGTGTGCTTGTAGAGGGGACAGGACACCCTAATCCTGTGTGCTTGGAGAGGGGACAGGACACCCTAATCCTGTGTGCTTGGAGAGGGGACAGGACACCCTAATCCTGTATCTTTGGAGAGGGGACAGGACACCCTAATCCTGTGTGCTTGGAGAGGGGACAGGACACCCTAATCCTGTGTGCTTGGAGAGGGGACAGGACACCCTAATCCTGTGTGCTTGGAGAGGGGACAGGACACCCTAATCCTGTGTGCTTGGAGAGGGGACAGGACACCCTAATCCTGTGTGCTTGAAGAGGGGGGAGGACACCCTAATCCTGTGTGCTTGTAGAGAGGACAGGACACCCTAATCCTGTGTGCTTGTAGAGAGGACAGGACACCCTAATCCTGTGTGCTTGGAGAGGGGACAGGACACCCTAATCCTGTGTGTTTGGAGAGGGGACAGGACACCCTAATCCTGTGTGCTTGGAGAGGGGACAGGACACCCTAATCCTGTGTGTTTGGAGAGGGGACAGGACACCCTAATCCTGTATGCTTGGAGAGGGGACAGGACACCCTAATCCTGTGTGCTTGGAGAGGGGACAGGACACCCTAATCCTGTGTGCTTGTAGAGGGGACAGGACACCCTAATCCTGTGTGCTTGTAGAGGGGACAGGACACCCTAATCCTGTGTGCTTGAAGAGGGGGGAGGACACCCTAATCCTGTGTGCTTGGAGAGGGGACAGGACACCCTAATCCTGCGTGCTTGGAGAGGGGACAGGACACCCTAATCCTGTATCTTTGGAGAGGGGACAGGACACCCTAATCCTGTATCTTTGGAGAGGGGACAGGACACCCTAATCCTGTATCTTTGGAGAGGGGACAGGACACCCTAATCCTGTATCTTTGGAGAGGGGACAGGACACCCTAATCCTGTGTGCTTGGAGAGGGGACAGGACACCCTAATCCTGTATCTTTGGAGAGGGGACAGGACACCCTAATCCTGTATCTTTGGAGAGGGGACAGGACACCCTAATCCTGTGTGCTTGGAGAGGGGACAGGACTCCTAATCCTGTGTGCTTGGAGAGGGGACAGGACACCCTAATCCTGTATCTTTGGAGAGGGGACAGGACACCCTAATCCTGTATCTTTGGAGAGGGGACAGGACACCCTAATCCTGTGTGCTTGGAGAGGGGACAGGACACCCTAATCCTGTGTGCTTGGAGAGGGGACAGGACACCCTAATCCTGTGTGCTTGGAGAGGGGACAGGACACCCTAATCCTGTGTGCTTGGAGAGGGGACAGGACACCCTAATCCTGTGTGCTTGGAGAGGGGACAGGACACCCTAATCCTGTGTGCTTGGAGAGGGCACAGGACACCCTAATCCTGTGTGCTGGGAGAGAGGACAGGACACCCTAATCCTGTGTGCTTGGAGAGGGGACAGGACACCCTAATCCTGTGTGCTTGGAGAGGGCACAGGACACCCTTTAATCCAGGACAGTTTAAAGTCAGTTACAGGACTCCAAATTCCTCCTGCGAGCGTCCTGTATCTTTGGAGAGGGGACAGGACACCCTAATCCTGTATCTTTGGAGAGGGGACAGGACACCCTAATCCTGTGTGCTTGGAGAGTGGGACAGGACACCCTAATCCTGTATCTTTGGAGAGGGGACAGGACACCCTAATCCTGTGTGCTTGGAGAGGGGACAGGACTCCTAATCCTGTGTGCTTGGAGAGGGGACAGGACACCCTAATCCTGTATCTTTGGAGAGGGGACAGGACACCCTAATCCTGTATCTTTGGAGAGGGGACAGGACACCCTAATCCTGTATCTTTGGAGAGGGGACAGGACACCCTAATCCTGTGTGCTTGGAGAGGGGACAGGACACCCTAATCCTGTGTGCTTGTAGAGGGGACAGGACACCCTAATCCTGTGTGCTTGGAGAGGGGACAGGACACCCTAATCCTGTGTGCTTGGAGAGGGGACAGGACACCCTAATCCTGTGTGTTTGGAGAGGGGACAGGACACCCTAATCCTGTGTGCTTGGAGAAGGGACAGGACACCCTAATCCTGTGTGCTTGAAGAGGGGGGAGGACACCCTAATCCTGCGTGCTTGAAGAGGGGGGAGGACACCCTAATCCTGCGTGCTTGAAGAGGGGGGAGGACACCCTAATCCTGCGTGCTTGGAGAGAGGACAGGACACCCTAATCCTGTATCTTTGGAGAGGGGACAGGACACCCTAATCCTGTGTGCTTGGAGAGAGGACAGGACACCCTAATCCTGTATCTTTGGAGAGGGGACAGGACACCCTAATCCTGTGTGCTTGTAGAGAGGACAGGACACCCTAATCCTGTGTGCTTGGAGAGGGGACAGGACACCCTAATCCTGTGTGCTTGGAGAGGGGACAGGACACCCTAATCCTGTGTGCTTGGAGAGGGGACAGGACACCCTAATCCTGTGTGCTTGGAGAGGGGGGAGGACACCCTAATCCTGCGTGCTTGAAGAGGGGGGAGGACACCCTAATCCTGTGTGCTTGGAGAAGGGACAGGACACCCTAATCATGTGTGCTTGAAGAGGGGGGAGGACACCCTAATCCTGCGTGCTTGAAGAGGGGACAGGACACCCTAATCCTGTATCTTTGGAGAGGAGACAGGACACCCTAATCCTGTATCTTTGGAGAGTTATTAATATTATTAAAATGTCAAATGTATGTTATTAAATCTGTGACCTGAACTCAAATTCACGTCTTCATCTTTCTAAGCGGCCTTGTGGGTCTGCATTAACTTCCTGGGGTGAAATTCCCTAGGTGGCGTAGTCGAGTCTTAATACTTAAACAAGGGCCACAGAAGCATGCCACTGATGCGGTGAGGAGTTCCTCTGTGCCCAGGGTAAGGAAGCAGAACTCTACTTTGCACACAGATGAGACAGGTATAACAGAAACCAGGTTAAGCCAACATAACGGCACAACAGGCACTTCCTGCTGGATGGGACGGCCTTTGGATGCCCTACAAGGTGCTGTACCGTGTGTTGGAGGAGCCTGGGAAATGCATACGGAACTAATGGACCACACTGAGCATTTTGATGTAAGCAAGACAAGGAAACGGTTGTGGCAGAGGTTCTACTGGCCTGGTAGTCGCACAGATATCTAAAGAGGAGTCAGAGCGAGCCTTGTTGGCCTTGTGGCCTTGGGTAGGAAATTACAGGGGCGTTATTCCCTAACAGGACTGCCCTGTTAACTGGAGCTTTACTATCACAGATATCTTGGGCTTCCTTGTCCATAGAGGAAGCTCTATAAATGAGCTCAGTGTCATACAACACTCATATTCATTATGAGCGTGTGATGCAGTTGTTTACTAGTGGAACCTGAAAGATGCATTAACGTGAGTCGACTTTGATCACACGTTTTATGAATTCAGTCCACATTTCAGTTCTAACATGAATGAAGTTCTTCACTGAGAGATTATGTGGTTTATTGAGAGTGATGATCATGTACAGGGGTGGGACAATGAAACTGAAACACCTGTCATTGTAGTGTGGGAGGTCTCATGGCTAAATTAGACCAGCCTGGTGGCCAATCTTCATTAACTGCACATTGCACCAGTAAGAGCAGAGTGTGAAGGTTCAGTTAGCAGGTAAGAGCACAGTTCTGCTCAGAATACTGCAATGCACACAGCATTATGGGACATACCAGAGTTCAAAAGAGGACATTGACAAGAGGTCTTGCTGGCGCATCTGTGACCAAGACAGCAAGTCTTTGTGATGTATCAAGAGCCACGGTATCCAGGGTAATGTCAGCATACCACCAAGAAGGACGAACCTCCACCAGCATCACGTAGTGACCTGGCCACTATCCTGCAAGGAGAATGGCTTAAACTCCCTCTGACCACTGTGCAG
>JAMWET010002867.1:0-2500 GCA_024036415.1 Prochilodus magdalenae | reverse complement strand
ACTGCTGTGTCTGATCCACTCACACCAGCACCACCCACACTAACACACCACCACCACGTCATATATTGATATATCCGCTGATGTACAAACCGGATTCCAAAAAAGTTGGGACACTAAACAAATTGTGAATAAAAACTGAGTACAGTGATGTGGAGGTGCCAACATCTAATATTTTATTCAGAATAGAACACAAATCACAGATCAAAAGTTTAAACTGAGAGAATGTATCATTTTAAGGGAAAAATATGTTGTTTCAAAATTTCATGGCGTCAACAAATCCCAAAAAAGTTGAGACAAGTAGCAATAAGTGGATGGAAAAAGGAAATTGGGCATATAACGAACAGCTGGAAGACCAATTAACACTAATTATGACAACATGATTGGGTATAAAAAGAGCTTCTCAGAGTGTCAGTGTCTCTATGAAGCCAAGATGGTAAGAGGATCACCAATTCCACCATTGCTGCGCAGAAAGTTAGTGCAGCAATACCAGAATGGTGTTACCCAGCGTAAAATAGCAAAGACTTTTAAAGTTATCATCATCAACCGTGCATAACATCATCAAAAGATTCAGAGAATCTGGAACAATCGCTGTGCGTAAGGGTCAAGGCGGTAAAACTCTACTGGATGCTCGTGATCTCCGGGCCCTTAAACGTCACTGCACCTCAAACAGGAATGCCACTGTCAAGGAAATAACAGAATGAGCTCAGGAATACTTCCAGAAAGCATCGTCAGTCAACACAATCCACCATGCCATCCGCCGCTGCCAGCTGAAACTCTACAGTGCAAAGAGGAAGCCATTTCTAAGCAAGCTCCACAAGCTCAGACGTCTGCACTGGGCCAGGGGTCTTTTAAAATGGAGTGTGGCAAAATGGAAGACTGTTCTGTGGTCAGATGAATCACGATTTGAAGTTCTTTATGGAACACTGGGACGCCATGTCATCCGGACCAGAGAGGACAAGGATAACCCAAGCTGTTATCAGCGCGCCGTTCAGAAGCCTGCATCACTGATGGTATGGGGCTGCATGAGTGCTTGTGGCATGGGCAGCTTGCATGTCTGGAAAGGCACCATTAACGCAGAGAACCATGTTCAGGTTCTAGAACAACATATGCTCCCATCTAGACGTCATCTCTTTCAGGGAAGACCCTGCATTCTTCAACAAGATAATGCCAGACCACATTCTGCAGCAATCACAACATCATGGCTCCGTAGGAGAAGGATCCGGGTGCTGAAATGGCCAGCCTGCAGTCCAGATCTTTCACCTATAGAGAACATTTGGCGCATCATAAAGAGGAAGGTGCGACGAAGAAGGCCCAAGACGACTGAACAGTTAGAGGCCTGTATTAGACATGAATGGGAGAGCATTCCTATTTCTAAACTTGAGAAGCTGGTCTCCTCTGTCCCCAAACGTCTGCTGAGTGTTGTAAGAAGAAGGGGGGATGCCACACAGTGGTAAAAATGGCCTTGTCCCAACTTTTTTGGGATTTGTTGACGCCATGAAATTTTGAAACAACATATTTTTCCCTTAAAATGATACATTCTCTCAGTTTAAACTTTTGATCTGTGATTTGTGTTCTATTCTGAATAAAATATTAGATGTTGGCACCTCCTTTTATTCACAATTTGTTTAGTGTCCCAACTTTTTTGGAATCCGGTTTGTAGTTGAGCTGGGAGGTCCTCTTCATTCTCCAGTTCCAGTAACAGAAACATAATAGATACCTGGAGGGTGGAAGAGGCACACCTGCCAAAAACTCCAAGGCATATAACTGATGGTCATAACCGGCATGATCAAAGTACAGAGGCTGTTGTTTTGTAGTCCTCCATTAATACGTGTGTACGAGGAAGTGAACACCGTAATTCCAGGACATTACACCCAAAGTTATTCCGGACTGTCACTCTCGGTCATCCCTGTCGTGTCCTCCTCTGCTGTGTTATTAATGAAGTATCAGCAGGAACTGATTAACACAGTGGCAGCACGGTGGTGCGGTGGGTAGCGCTGTCTCCTCACACAGGCCTGGATTCGATTCCTGGATGGAGCGTCTGGGTCCTTTCTGTGTGGGGTTCTCCCTGCGTCTGTGCGGGTTACCACCGGGTGCTCCGCTCTCCTCCTACGGTCCAACGACGTGCAGTCGGCCGAGTCAGAGACACTACATTCCCCCTGTGTATGTGTCTGCCCTGTACGGAGTGGTGGTCTGTCCAGTAAGAACCGGGACTGGCTCCAGCACCCCCTGTGACCCAGAAGGATAAGGGGCTAGGAGACGAGTGAATGACAGAATGAAAATCGAGTTTGTGAGCTGTACACATGACGCTATGGGGAGTCATCCTAACTAGGGACGCAGGGGTTATGGCTCTTCTCTTATCAGTGAGATATTCCACTTCCAGACTGTCATGTGATCAAAGTTGGCTCGTGTTGATGCGGCTCCTCAGCTCCACTAGTAAACAACTACGTCACACCTTCATAAAATACACACCACTGATCTTATTTCTCTGGACAGAGGAGCT
>JAMWET010002866.1:75000-134619 GCA_024036415.1 Prochilodus magdalenae | reverse complement strand
GGCAGGGGGAAACGGGGAACAGGGGGAATCGGCAGGGAAAGTGAGGGAACAGGGAAACTGCTAGTGTGCGACTGCGCAATGCTATCCTCTGTTCTAATTTAGGCCAGTTTTTATTTTCACCCATAAACATATTTAAAGTGCATTGTATCTGAGGAGAACGAAGAGATGCGTAGGAAACAGAGCAATCAGTTCCACCGCATAATGAGTAGCGAGTGCGGAATTCATGAATAAGAATGGGGGGTAATTCCTACCTCCTATCACTTTCACAGGGATCTGCGTTTCCTCTTTGCTGCTCTATTAAAGTTCCACTTGGCACTCAGCTAGAAGGGAAGGGGTCGTTCTGCAGGCGCCGGCCCATGTGGGCCATGTTTGGATTGGCCTGTACCGCTCACCTTTGTCCAGAGTCATCAATGTTCAGTTGTTTCCAGAGCTAGAAAAAAATGCCGAGCTTAGAATGGGTGTTGAGAGAAGTCTGAGGGTTTTATAGGTTGAGAGTTTGGACTTTCGCTCTGTGAAGAGAGAGAGTCTGGAGGTTACTGTCAACAAAGTGTTCCAACAAATTTGGACTATAAAGCACCAAAAAGGGGTTCTAATATTGTTATAAGCTTGACATTTTAATGATAGCAGAACCCTAATTGGTGCTAAATAGAACCCTTTACAAAATACAGATATAAACTATATAGAAACATGGTGCTTACCATGGAAAGAAGGGGAAACAAAACATTTTAGAACAGTGCAAAAGGACAAAGCAATCTAGAAGAGCATGATTAGGAAGGAAGCATTCTGGAACATCATGGTTAGGAAGGAAGCATTCTAGAACACTGTGATTAGGAAGGAAACATTCTAGAACATCATGATTAGAAAGGAAACATTCTAGAACACTGTGATTAGGAAGGAAGCATTCTAGAACATCATGATTAGAAAGGAAACATTCTAGAACACTGTGATTAGGAAGGAAGCATTCTAGAACACAATGATTAGAAATGAAAAGGAACAGTGCAAAAGGACGAAGCATTCTAGAACATCATGATTAGGAAGGAAGCATTCTAGAACAGTGCAAAAGGACAAAGCATTCTAGAACATCATGATTAGGAAGGAAGCATTCTAGAACACTGCAAAAGGACAGAGCATTCTAGAACATCATGATTAGAAAGAAAACATTCTAGAACAGTGTAAAAGGACAGAGCATTCTAGAACACCATGATTAGGAAGGAAGCATTCTAGAACATTGTGATTGGGAAGGAAACATTCTAGAACACTGTGATTAGAAAGGAAACAGAACAGTGCAAAAGGACGAAGCATTCTAGAACATTGTGATTAGAAAGGAAACATTCTAGAACACTGCAAAAGGACAGAGCATTCTAGAACATCATGATTAGGAAGGAAGCATTCTAGAACACCATGATTAGGAAGGAAGCATTCTAGAACACTGCAAAAGGACAGAGCATTCTAGAACATCATGATTAGAAAGGAAGCATTCTAGAACAGTGTAAAAGGACAGAGCATTCTAGAACACCATGATTAGAAAGTAAGCATTCTAGAACACTGTGGTTAGGAAGGCAGCATTCTAGAACACGATGATTAGAAAGGAAACGGAACAGTGCAAAAGGACGAAGCATTCTAGAACACCATGATTAGAAAGGAAACATTCTAGAACACTGCAAAAGGACAGAGCATTCTAGAACATCATGATTAGAAAATAAACATTCTAGAACACCATGATTAGGAAGTGAGCATTCTAAAACACCATGATTAGGAAGTGAGCATTCTAGAACACTGCAAAAGGACAGAGCATTCTAGAACATCATGATTAGAAAGTAAGCATTCTAGAACAGTGTAAAAGGACAGAGCATTCTAGAACACCATGATTAGACAGTAAGCATTCTAGAACACCATGATTAGAAAGTAAGCATTCTAGAACACAATGCTTAGAAAAGAAGCAGTCTAGAACAGTGCAAAAGGACAGAGCATTCTAGAACACTGCAAAAGGACAGAGCATTCTAGAACATCATGATTAGAAAGTAAGCATTCTAGAACACCATGATTAGGAAGTGAGCATTCTAGAACAGTGTAAAAGGACAGAGCATTCTAGAACATCATGATTAGAAAGGAAGCATTCTAGAACACTGTGGTTAGGAAGGAAGCATTCTAAACTAATGTTACATGGGAGGGCATTACAGAACATATAAAATAAGGACAACATTCTAGAACGTAGTGTTCTGTGAGAGTGTTGTATACGCTGGTCCTGTAGGGGGAAGTGAGCAGGGCTCTGAATGGGACAGATCCTCCGTCCTGGGCTCAGTGCAGTCCAGCCTGTAAATATTCAGGAATGACTGAGAGTAAACTGATTAGTACAGTGCAGCATGACAGTGATGAATTATACACCACCGCCAAACACAGCCTGGGCCAGATCCCTACACGGACAGATTAAACAATAAAGCAGATCTTTAATGGATCTAAGGTTCTCGGATTTAGCGGAAAGCTGTGTTTTGCGTACGACTGTGGGAAATATAATGCGGTTAAATCTGCAGAGGGGTCCTTTATAAAGATTCCACACTGTCCAAGTCAGTCTTATGAGAGAATGGGTTCTGCATCACTGTACTCGCTGTAAAAGCACGTGTGCGGATAGGGTAGCATTCTGCAGGCGTGAACAGCAACGGTAAAACACATCAGTGAAGCTGTGGAAGCACCAGTCTGAGAAATTACCTTCTCAATGTCAAACCTGGATCATTAAACAAACAGAACAGACAGAACACGGAGAGCTGACACACCAGATTTGTGTCCTGTTCATGAGACGCCCTCAGCTGAGATGAATTTCATACTAACGGATATGACTTGGCCATGGATACCTGTATGTACACTCATCATCAGAAGAACAGCTGCACCCAGAAGGAGGTGTGGGAGTGTTGGGAAGGAGGATAAAGGTGACCAGGATCAATAACTGGTGATAAATTTAGACTGATATGATCAATATTTATTGAGCTACACATACAGAAGTCTGTCTCTCAGTATGGCGTCGGGCCGCCGTGTTCGCTAACCCAACACGCCAGACGTCTCGGTATGGAGCTGTAGAGGTTCCTAATGGAGTCCTGTGATAATCCATCCCATGCAGCTTGAACATCCTCACACAGTTCCTGCAGATGGTGCGGTAGGGGTGGAGGTGGAGGGACACCAGGCCTTCTGGACGTGTGACAACAAACCGTTCATCTTGGTGCTGACCACGGTGCCTCCACACACGGATTCGTTGGTCGTCAGAATTTCGGAATATCAGAATATCCTACTTATCAATATTCGCATCTCAGTCATGTAGCGCCTTACAGTCACGTACCACAGTGATATCGATTTCATGTGGGGGATGTGGAGGTTTCTCTGGTTCTCCTGGACAGATGGAGAACACTCTTTTATAGAACTGATAGGTTAGTATTGGTTTTGGTATAGTGATTTGTTAGCATTGCGGTGTTGTAGTGAGCGGTCATGGGTTATGATAGGTCTAATAAGCCCAGTGTTGTTCACCCTGTGAATTTGAGGGGGCGGAGCTTCTGAAGGAGCACTGTGTATTTGTTTTGCTGTGGAGTTCGAATATCACTACCTGTTCTCCAGAATCGTATTGTGCACCTGGAGGTCTTGTCGGTACAGCAGGTCAGAGCTCTCCAGCGTGAGTGGCTTTAGGTCACTGGTGTCGCGCTGAGTGAAGTCGTGGCTGATGGATTGTTCTTTAGACTCTGTTGACTGTGCTGTAGGTCACCCCAGTGTAACCAAACAGATCGACCATCAAGAGCTTCATACCTCTCTCTCTCTCTCTCTCTCTCTCTCTCTCTCTCTCTCTCTCTCTGTCTGTCTGTCTCTCTCTCTCTCTCTCTTTCTCTCTGTCTCTGTCTCTCTCGCTGTCTCTCTCTCTCTCCCTGTGTGTCTCTCTCTCTCTGTCTCTGTCTGTCTCTCTCTCTCTCTCTCTCTCTCTCTCTCTCTCTCTCTCTCTCTGTCTGTCTCTCTGTCTCTCAGTCTCTCTCTCTCTCTCTTTCTTTCTTTCTCTCTCTCTCTCTCTCTGTCAGTCTCTCTCTCTTTCTCTCTCTCTCTCTCACATATTTACGTTAACTGTTGGCCTCATGTTAACTGTGTCCTGAAGCGCTGTTAAACTCTCTGGGCTGTGAGGTGTTTGGGATGGATCATCACACATGTGGACCAATCAGATGATTCGGAGGGAGGAGAAAAAGAGTGTAAGCTGATATAACTGATGTGTAACAAATGAAAGAAAGAAAAGAGAAAGAGGGAGAAACGTGTATATGTCATAACAGTGCGAGAAAGACAGAACAGAGAAAGAGAGAGCAGAGGGGGAGAGAGTACAGAGGAGGGGTAGAGGAGAGAAAGACAAAAAAGAGGATGGAAAACAAGAGAAAGGAGAGGAGGGAAAGAACAGAGAGATATTTAGATGACAATGAAGGAAAGAAAGAAGAGAGACAGAAAAAACAGAGTGATAATGGAAAAAGAGAGACACATCAGAGAGATAACAGAAGGAGTGAGAGAACAGAAAGAGACAGAGAGAGAGAGAACAGAAAGAGAGAAAGGGATAACAGAAGGAGAGAGAGAGCTGAGAGCGAGATGACAGAAGGAGAGAAAGATAACAGAAGGAGAGAGAGAGAGAGATGACAGGAGAGAGAGAGCTGAGAGAGAGATGACAAGGAGAGAATAGAGAGATAACAGAAAGAGACAGAGAGAGATAACAGAAGGAGAGAGAGAAGTAAAAGAGAGATAACAGAAGGAGAGAGAGATAACAGAGGGAGAGAGAGATGACAGAAGGAGAGAGAGATAACAGAAGGAGAGGGAGATAACAGAGGGAGAGAGAGAGATGACAGAAGGAGAGAGAGAACAGAAATAGATAGAGAGAGATAACGAAAGGAGAGAGAGAATGGAAGGAGAGAGAGATGACAGAAAGAGAGGGAGGGATGAAAAGGTGAGAGATAACAAAGAGAGAGAGAGAGAGAGAGAGAGAGAACGGAAGGAGAGAGAGACACAGTAAACTGTGTGTGAGGAGGATTGAGGTTAAGCCTGTAGTAGTGGACGTGGTACCGGGAGCGTGTGTATGACTGAGGCTGAGGTAACTGAGCTCTGCAGACACAGCGCAGGACTGAGGATGGAGGGAGAGCAGTTGGCCTGGGCAGCGTGTGCAGGCCTCTCCAGCGCTGGGCTTCCTCTTCATGCCGTGTTCAGGAGAGCGCTGTGTCTGAGTGCTGTAATTATGTGCTAATTAGACACCGACTCCGAGCCAAGAGTGAGCACACAGCCTTCAGTAAGGAGTCCCCCTAGAGGACGTGCGGGAGAGATGCGTCTCTCTCAGCCTTCTCAGCACTTCAGGACGGGATTCCACACATCACTTAACCTCAGATATGTGACCATTATAACAGCATGCGTACATGCACCGGGGCAACAAGGTGAAGGGGAACTCCAGGTCTCTACATGCGTCAGACAGTAGAGGGAAAACTCCCCCAGCTCAAAAGGAGAGGACCCAAGACTCAAAAGGGGATCCCATCCTCCTCGGGTCAACACCAGATAACCAGACAAGCACAGGACAGGAGTGTTCAGTGTTTGTAGGGTGGAGGAATGAATGTCTGATTAGTCTGATTAAGTAGTTGGGTGATCAGATGGGTCAGCAGGACACAGGCCAAGCTCTGTGGTGGTTAAAGGCATCAATGGCCCTTAGTCAGAGCAGATGTAGTACCAGCATCAGACCGCACAGGATGGGCAGCAGTTCAGCTCAGACAGAGAGATCAGACAGACTGTTAGCTCTGACAGACCTGAACACACTATACGGTGTTAACAGAGTGGAGCAGTTACTCCGGCAGGCCTGACTCTTCAGCAGGACTAACAGGGAGAGCCAGAAGGTCACACAGACATGAGAAGTCAGCGCCCCTCTGCTCCACCGTTAACAAACCTGAGTGAACATGAAGAGCAGCGGGACGACCGCACCAACACTCCCAGCTTACCACACTAGGGGGCAGTAAGCACACTTGCCCGGATTGGTGGGCAACCCTATCCATGGCAGAAGCTGGGGGTCGCTCAGTAGCACTTCACTTGTTACTGTTGGTTCAGAGAATCTAATGACCCTCCAGTCACAAGGCTGGCTCCCTAACCGCTAGCCCAGGACTGTCCCCAGGACTGGGTGCTTTCCATTCATTCTATAGAAAAATTCACTGTTTGTAAACAAAGGGCTTTAAGACCCATCCGGGTGGATAACAAGCATTTGTTGAATGTGTGCCTCAAAATTATGTAAACAATATGTGGGCTGCATTTGGAGATTCCATTATTTGTATTATCGAACAAGAAGCTCTCGTGGTACTGTTTGCTAGGTAGTTGCTTGCTAGCTAGCTCACTAAGCGTTCACAATAAACTCAGGCACATAGTGTTGACATAGTGGCCAGCTAGAACACTCTGAAGAACTGAAGGCACCGTCACATGATTCCAAATAAGAATCGGAATTAGTGGATCAAACCGTCAATCCGTAATTGCATGCTTGCTTGATGTGAAAGGCAAAGCTATGCTGTCCAGAAACCAAAGTTCTTTAGCGGTGAGCTGTTCAAGCCCAGATAGCACACGGATGTGGGCCACATCCGACAAAGCTACCGCTCTGGCAATCCGCAGTGAGCCGAAGGTGGCTACTTTTGGCTGAGGCATGGCCCTAATTTGGTGCATATCGTCGCTGTCCGATGAAAAACAAGTATCTCCAAAAGAGTAACTTTACAGGAGAGCCCAAAACCTAGTTTAATTATTATGCAAGTCAATGGAACCAGGCGTCTTTCCAAGCACATTAGGGCCATTTCTGTTGGTCCAGTCATCATGAAATTTTCACACAATGTAAATGGCAGACTTTGTGATTATATTATGGATAAAAGTAAAAATCAACAAAAACGGAGATGGACATGTTTTTCATTGGACAGCAACGATACGTAGTACAAAACTTGGCTTACGTCCATAAAACCCAGGTTTGAACTTTCAGGGCCTTCAGGGCCTCCTGTAACCTTCCTTCTGTAAAAATCATACAGTGTATTTTATCTAAAGTGATGCACATTACTATCGGTGTGGACCAAGTCTCCACAAGTTCCACTTTTCATTTTTTACACCGCTGTTTCTATGGACAAAAAAAGAATGGCCCTCCTCCGAAGACCTCGGGTTGGTGTGTTGGTGTGTGTTGCGCTGGTGTGAGTAAAGCAGTGTGGATGTCCTTGCAGGCCTGAGAATCATCTACCAACCACTGTCCAGCCAACAGCGTCCTGTGAGCAGCTGCATATAGACTGGCGTATCAAAACTCATCGGGGTATCAGTATGTAGACTGATCATGCAGTGATGTTACCTCAGGAGGCCATTTCTGGCACTGACCCCGGCCTAGGGTGGCCACACATACGGTTTCAGGCCGGACAGTCCTGTTTCTCAACTCCCAGTCCTCCGTCCGGTGCAATACCTGAACAGACTGTTAGTCCTCTTTTCAGGACAAACTATTTAAAATGTTCCTTCGCCAACAAGAGGATGTGTGCCAATGGCTCACAAATGCCTTGCTTTTCATTGGTTTAAACAGGTCATGTGACATTGACCACTTCCCAACTAACCGCAGGTCAGCCCTAGTAATGCTAGTCAATTAGTGAGCTTCCATCTGAATCACAAACGCCATCCATTCCACCCAATTAGGAGAGTAAAGCATCATGTGGGCAGCAACGATACGTAGCCCAAAACTTACAACCAGCCGGAAACGGCCCAGGTGTCTCCAATCCATGCAACAAATGATCCAGATGTGGAATGTGGGCCGGATTTGGGCCAGAACCGTTTTTCTATTCGGGCGGTGTATTACCACCCCAGCATTGAGTGGGCCTTGACCTACGATACATCGGCTAGCTGCTGTAATATTCCTACACTCTGAATGAAACACAACCTACAGCGCTGATCCGGAAGGCCTAGGAAAGGCTCAGCACGGCCCAGCGGATTTAACCAACAGGCTGTTGTAGGTAAAGGAGAGAGCAGGCCAGACTGATTGCAGGACCCAGTGGTTAAAGAGCTGCAGCCATTTAAAGCCTGGGTAGTATCGCAGTCTGTTCATCCACAGCACCAGATAGCCTTTCTATAATCCAGCGCAGACGGATCCTCACACCGTCTAGCTATTGATCGCCCCCCCGTGAAAGCTACATCACCCTCTTTGAAATTTACGACAGGCTGGGGTGTGCTCGGGCACGGACCTGCCAAAGCAATATTGGAAATAAATATTAGAGATAATAATCATTTAGGAACGACGGCGGCTTGATATGACAGGCTCTTCTTCGCGAGCTGATGGCACGCTCCCCCTGGAGTTTCGAATCAATGGGCCTATTATGAACATGCATATGATCTGAGATGGAGTGATAAGCGGTCCAAAGGCAGTTGCTCTCTCTCCCTTTCCATCTCTCTCCGTGACACATATTGAATTTAGCTCACGGTAACAGAGAGGCCTCTCTTCTTCTTCCTCTGTTCACCTACAATGATACTGAGCCTCAATTACGCGCAGGCAGGCAAAGCTCAAATAAGACCTGGCCGGTCTGCTCTGGGCACGAAAGGAAAGTCCTCAGGTAGGGAGTCTTCAACAAGCTGTCTCCAGGAGCTTCATCCCGGTCCAATCAAAGGCTCCGGGAGCTGGAGGGAGGAAGGAAACAGCCGAGGTGAGAGAGAGAGAGAAAAAGAGCAGAGGCTTCCGAACACAGCCAATGCCTTGGGGTGTTAATTAGGGCACTAGAGGAAGCGCTGGCTTTTAGGAGGCCCTGCAGGTAGCTCGCTTCGGCGTGATCCGGCCTGAGCTTAGCGCTGAGTGCTCAGAGACAGCGCCACCTCAGTGGACTGTGAGAAATCTTAAATAGGGCTTTCTGTCCGGCTGCAGGTCATGCTGTGTGCGTGTGTGTGTGCACTTGTTTTTATAGATTTTCAGGACTTCATATAGAAGAATAGCAGAGAAGACAAAGCCACATTCATTAATTTACATTAAAGATTAACAACAAGATACAAAGTCCTGTTACTACAGCACTTCATTAGATACACCTCCTTTATCTACTCTCTTTAAGCACTCTGTAGGTGTACAGTTCCAGACTGTAGTCCATCTGTATCTCTGTATACTGTATTACCCTGTTCTTCAATGGTCAGGACCTCCACAAAGCAGATAGTATGTATGTGGTGGATCATTCTCAGCAGTACAGTGACACTGACGTGGTGCTGGTGTGAGTGGATCAGACACAGCAGTGCTGCTGGACACCCCTATGTCACTGCTGGACTAAGAATCGTCCACCAACCAGACCTATCGAGCCAATAGCGTCCTGTGGGGCAGCGTCCTGTGTCCGCTGATGAAGGACTAGAGGATGACCAGCACTGCACTGTGCAGCAGCAGATGAGCTATCGTCTCTGACTGTCCATCTACAAGGTGGACCAACAAGGTAGGAGTGTCTAATAGAGTGGACAGTGAGTGGACACAGTGTCTAAACACTCCAGCAGCACTGCTGTGTCTGATCCACTCACACCAGCACCACGTCAGTGTCACTGCAGTGCTGAGAATGATCCACCACCCACATCGTACCTGCTCTGTGGTGGTCCTGTTTATAGAAGCTCAGTGTATGTTTGACTGACGTTCAAATAAATATGTATTACATGCAACTGAACCTGAAGCTGAGTGTGAAGGAGTCTATAAAACCCAGGTTTGAACTTTCAGGGCCTTCAGGGCCTCCTGCAACCTTCCTTCTGTAAAAATCATACAGTGTATTTTATCTAAAGTGATGCACATTACTATCGGTGTGCACCAAGTCTCCACAAGTTCCTCTTTTCATTTTTTACACCGCTGTTTCTATGGATAAAAAAAGAATGGCCCTCCTCCGAAGACCTCGGGTTGGTGTGTTGGTGTGTGTTGCGCTGGTGTGAGTAGAGCAGTGTGGATGTCACTGCAGGCCTGAGAATCATCTACCAACCACTGTCCAGCCAACAGCGTCCTGTGAGCAGCTGCATACAGACTGGCGTATCAAAACTCATCGGGGTATCAGTATGTAGACTGATCATGCAGTGATGTTACCTCAGGAGGCCATTTCTGGCACTGACCCCGGCCTAGGGTGGCCACACGTACAGTTTCAGGCCGGACAGTCATGTTTTTCAACTCCCAGTCCTCCGTCCGGTGCAATACTTGAACAGATGCCTGTTAGTCCTCTTTTCAGGACAACCTATTTAAAACGTTCCTTCGCCAACAAGAGGATGTGTGCCAATGGCTCACAAATGCCTTGCTTTTCATTGGTTTAAACAGGTCATGTGACATCGACCACTTCCCAACTAACCGCAGGTCAGCCCTAGTAATGCTAGTCAATTAGTGAGCTTCCATCTGAATCACAAATGTCTCCATTCCACCCAATTAGGAGAGTAAAGCATCACGTATGTGTGATATAGATTAGGTTATGACCAATTGTGTTCTAGTACGAGGCCACACTACCCCGGGACCATGCTGTTGGACAAGAGCTATGTGCGGGTTTGTTATCTGGTGTGTGTGTGGGTGGGTGGGTCAGTGGCTGGTGGTGGTGTTTCCTCTGCTTCAGCATTCATGGTGCTGTATTACGGTGGTACGGTTCAGCTGAGCGGTGAACTCAGCAGCTAGCCCACTCACAGCACCCATATAGATATATGGATCTGTGGAGTGAACAGTGAAAGCCTGTGGGATGATTTAGGGTTCCGACAGGCAGAGCTTCACCCGGCATCATTTCTAATGTCTGCCGATGTCAGGAGAAAGAGACAGTGCAGCATTATCCTCTGGACATGAATTAAACCTAGTCCTAGACTTAATTACACTGTCAGCAGGGATTCCGTATGGAAAATCATTTCAGCAGTGGGCTTAGGCACTGTGAGCGAGAGAGATGAAGAGACAAGGTGAATGCAAAGGGCTTACAGGTGAAGATCTGGAGGTGAAAAGTGTTTTTATTCACATTAGCTCAAGCAGCAGGGTTCTCCTCTACTCTAAGCTCCTCCTATATTTGCCAGTGCTCAACTAAAAGACATAGATCATTTTATTTGATGGGAAAATAGGCTATCGGGCTTCAATAAGTTAGAGTCTATACATGTCCTCAAACCAAATATGTTCTAAAATAATTCAATAAATATCATATTATATATATATATATCATTTTACTCTATCCTTTTTTCTCTAGTAAGAATATAATTTTATTATTATTAATATTTATAATTTAAATCCACATATTACGTACTCAGGTCATCATAAACTATGATCTCTGTTACAAATATAGACTATTCTTCACGACTCGGTCATATAATATAGAAGTATCTATTTGTATGTACACCGTCAGCACATTCAGCTCCATCACTTAGCACGGCGGGCTTCAAAGCGAGCTTGGGGCCGCGTGCAAAGTGGGCTCAGAAAAACAATCCTCAAACTTCAAACCAAACGGAGGAAAAACACAGCAGAGATCTGATGCAAAGAAAACAGTCATCAGTGTATGGCTTCACCTGAGGACGTTCCTCCATATGCGTTTGTCGTGTGGCCTTCATCCTGTTTTGGCCGCCATGTTGCCTGTCATACTGAACATTTTGAGTGTGCTGTCAGGAGGGCAGGAGTGTAGATTCAATCGAACCCCTGCGGTCCTCATAACACGATTCTGCCGCCGGGCTGGTTGACATTTCAGTGATAAACACGAGCTGTGTTCATTCTGTTCTTTTGTTGTTGTTGTTGTTGCTGCTGCTGTTGGTGTTGCTGTTGTTGTTGATGCTGCTGTTGTTGCTGTTGGTGTTGTTGCTGCTGTTGTTGTTGTCGTTGTTTTTGTTGTTGTTGTTGGTGTTGCTGTTGTCGTTGTTGTTGTTGTTGTTGTTGCTGCTGTTGGTGTTGTTGCTGCTGTTGTTGTTGTTGGTGTTGTTGTTGTTGTTGTTGATGCTGCTGTTGTTGCTGTTGGTGTTGTTGATGCTGCTGTTGGTGTTGTTGCTGCTGTTGTTGTTGCTGTTGGTGTTGTTGCTGCTGTTGTTGTCGTCGTTGTTTTTGTTGTTGTTGTTGTTGTTGTTGTTGGTGTTGCTGCTGTTGGTGTTGCTGCTGTTGGTGTTGTTGCTGCTGTTGGTGTTGTTGCTGCTGTTGGTGTTGTTGTTGTTGTTGTCGTTGTTTTTGTTTTTGTTGTTGTTGTTGTTGTTGTTGTTGCTGTTGGTGTTGCTGTTGGTGTTGCTGTTGTCGTTCTTGTTGCTGCTACTGTTGTCGATACTGTTGTCATTGTTGCTGTTGTTGTTGCTGCTGTTGTTGTTGCTGTTGGTGTTGTTGCTGCTGTTGTTGTCGTCGTTGTTTTTGTTGTTGTTGTTGTTGTTGTTGTTGGTGTTGCTGCTGTTGTTGTTGCTGCTGTTGGTGTTGTTGCTGCTGTTGTTGTTGTTGTTGTTGTTGTCGTTGTTGTCGTTGTTTTTGTTTTTGTTGTTGTTGTTGTTGTTGCTGTTGGTGTTGCTGTTGTCGTTCTTGTTGCTGCTACTGTTGTCGATACTGTTGTCATTGTTGCTGTTGTTGTTGCTGCTGCTGTTGTCAATGCTGTTGTTGTTGCCGTTGTCGTCGTCGTTGTTATTGTTGTTGCTGCTGTTGGTGTCGCTGTTGCTGCTGTTGTCATTGTTGCTTTTGTTGTTGTTGTTGTCACTGTTGCCGTTGTTGTTGTTGCTGTTGTTGCTGTTGTCACTGTTGCCGTTATTGTTGTTGCTGTTGTTGTTATTGTTGCTGCTGTTGTTGTTGTCATCGCTGTTGCTGCTGTTGTCGTTGTTGATGTTGTTGCTGCTGTTGATTTTATTGTTGTCGCTGTTGTTGTTGTTGTTGTTGTTGTTGTTGTTGTCGTCGCTGTTGTTGTTGTTTTCTAGCTTGAATCTACTGTAGTGGTATAGTGGCAACTGAAGCACAGTGCAGGAGGTAAGATGAGCCCAGCGTTAGGACATGATACCAAACACTGGATTATGGCGACAGATGCTGGGGCCGTGCTCCTCGTAGTCTTTCTTAGAGTGGCAAACCTGAAAGAACTCGGGCTGTAATCAAAACACAGAGAGGCGAAACAGATACTAGATCAATGGTTGACGTGTTAAAGATGTTTCTACCAGTGTAGAGCAATCAGTACAACATGGATCGTTCAGGAATCTGGGAAAACTAAAAATCAAAAAGTCTGGGGTTATAAAGTCTCAGGCACATGCAACTCACTGCATGCAACACATGACATGTCTGTACATGTTGTGCTTGTGTCTGTCTGTACAGTAGGGGAACGCTACCGTGGAAGCCAGCATGGATCCTCCAAACCAGACAGCGTATCTTTGCATGTGATGGGTGATCACCTGCACCTCCATCGGTTTGGGCTGGGAGACAGAAAAAGGGGCACAGCTTTAGAATGAGAGTATCCTTAGAGTCTTAATCAGTCAGCATTAAATCGGTGAGCTTCATCAGATATTCATAAGGGCACCTTGTCTGTTTAAGGTGGTAGTAACTTCAGGCTCCTGCAGATGGCGCTGCATGAGGATGATTGGCTATAAATACCTTCAGGGTGTGAGTGACGGGATCCATAGATTGGGAAGAGGTGCTACAGTGCAGGGAATGTCTCGTTCCATGTGTGGAAAACGCTCCAGAGCAGATGTTAATGATTGGCTAAAAGGAGTGACTGAGCATGTGGGCGTGGCCAAAGACCATAGTGTGAAGGAAGTAGCTGAATCTGCAGGTGTATGGAAGCAGCGTACGGTCATACGGGTCTACCAGCAGTGGGAAAATCCCAGTCTACAGGGAATCCTCCTTGGAATTGGGCCAGGGGAGGCTTCTACCAAATCTGGCCCAACTGAACAATGCTCTGATGCAGGAGTGTCTGAACACTGATGTGAATTTAAACATGATTGTGCCATCTCTACCATCTATATCGCGGTTCCTCGTGCAGTTCCTACCACCTTAAATACACAAGGCCACACTAATCCTTTTGTCTGGTGAGCTTCTAACTTCCAAAGTCTTGGGAGCAGTAAGACAGAAGACACCCCTGCCACTGTATACGCCCCTACCCATGAGGGAATCCGTGAGGTTGATGACGGGGAAGGCATCCACCAAATCTGGACCTAATAACACATGCAAGAAGTTCTCACATATTCTCTAAGCCCCAGACAATGCTCTACTGCAGGGATGCCCAGCCATGTCCACAAAGAGTTGGTGTGTCTCTGATAATGTGGGTTCCTGCTGGTAAACCTAGAACCACACCAGCCCATTGTCCACACCTCTGCTCCATTAATATAGGTGTAACGGGGAGGTGGAGGCAGGTTGCAAACGCACAGTGGTTTTATTTAAGTTTGTCTGGGAGACAGGGGTCAAAACACAGGTATAACAAAACTCAGGAATAAACACAAACGTTACAAAACACAGGGAACAGCACTAACAGAATGACTCACGGAGGACACCACTGCTCGCTAAATGTCTGCAGAGGTGGCTATTGGGTCAGTCAGGTACAGTGATAAGGCCCGTCCTTGCTCACATCACTAGCATGAAACTTGAATCATTTGCATGTCTCACAATGTCCAACCTGCCCACCAAGTTTCATTCCTGTCGGTTGATTCCTTCTGGGTACAGCTATTCATGCAACCCCTTTTCCGCCGACAAGTGTGTTCAAGAAAAAGCAATCAGAGAAGCAAAGAGAAACTCTTTCAAGATCAACGCTTCTACAAAGACAGGATCGTTTGTTCCAACCAGGGCTGTCAACAGCTTTAAGAACTGGTCATGGGAACTCGCCAAGACTGGAAATATGAAAAACCTTACAATATGTGGCTTAGATAAAGATTCAATATTTAAAAAACCAAGTCTTTTTCTGTTTACTGCTTTAGTCAACATAAAATGGTTGGTGGTCACCACCACTTCCGTTCTCACTTACCACTTCGAGCACAAGATCAAACTAGCTAAACTAGCTAGCTACTCTGATAAACCACAAAGACGATCATGACGGAGCCCTCCGGAAAGAGACCCCCTTCCCTCCAGACCCCTCAGCTTACTGTCAGATGAAGCTGGGAACCCAAATTCCAAACCTGCAGAGCATTAAAACCTCACTTCTAGTCTTTGCTCTGCTTTCTTATCCCCTTCCAAAGGGGTTTCCCATCCCGTCCAATCCAGTGTGCGCTCATTAGAGATCTATTGCTGATTAGGTCTCAGCAGAGCTGCTTCGTAACAGTGTCCTGTATGGAAGAAGGTTGTGCACATGAGCTCAACAGAGCTAGTTGTGGACGGCAGAGGTGGAGGTGCTAAAACACAGTTACAGTGACGGAGTATGTTGTCAGGAAAAGGGCTAACCTAAACACCTATTAGCATGCTAACATGGTCAACACCAACTGAACAGCGGTCGATCCTATATGGCTAGAGTGCTTTATTTGCTCATTGGAATCCGTAGGAAACCGCCTCAAGTCACTCTATATGCCATACTCTGAACATTCAACAAACCAAGCTAATCGTGTTAGCTTCCTGCATCTAGCTTAGCTGAGCATGCCCATGTAAAGTGTGCCCATAGAAAATATCTTCCTCTGTTGTATGACCTCTGGTGACCCCAGGACCCTAACTATGATATTCAGAAGCCTCCCATATGCCTCTTTAACGATCATATTGAGGTGTAATATGTGCAGGCCCGGGAGTATAGCTTTAGGAAATTGGTTGTATGTAGAACCATACATGGCCATATTATTGCAACGTCAAGCTTGTAAATACAGATAAACTCTTTTTGTTCTATATAGAACCAAATACAACCCATTCCCCATCTATCTGAAGAGCCATTTCACCATTTATGCATGAAGTGGTTCTGTAGAGAACTGATGGTTGTAAACAGAACCATTGTCTTTACCAAGGAACCTTTAAAGAACCATCTTTTTGTTGTCTGTCTTTGTTGTTTTCCTAAGTGTCATACATCTGAACACTGACCTTTATTCTGCCTCCGCTGAGCTCCTCACTGAGTCTGAGTCGGGCATCGACCACACGCTTCAGATCCCTCTGCAGCCGCCGGCCGAAGTCTCTGAACATGGTGGATCCTCCAGACAGCACTATGTTCTTACCACAGAAAGAAAAAACGGTCAGTAGTGCAGGAAGGTCAACAAAGCCCTAAGAGGACCTGCTTGAACACAATCAACACGAGACGGCGAAGATCTTCACGGTTCTGTCGACTTAAGCAAGCACTGCACCACCTTTACATCATCCTGAAGGAAGCCGCTTTAGTAGTAACTCCTTCTGAAACGCAGCACATTTCTAGATCGCTGCCGCTGGGCTCCGAAGCACAGTGGGCACCTGTTTCTACGTCCCCAGGACATTCGCTATATATACTTAAACACATGTTGGAGGGATAAAGGTAATGGTCCGTCGTTAATGGTCTGAAAATACATGGTTGCTCAAATCACTCCATGACAGTCTGGTACGACACCACTGCAGTCTTTGGTGACGGTGACGTGGTGTTAAGGACAGTCGTGGTAACGGTCTGTGTGCATGTAGTCCTGCGTGGTGCAGCCGTCTGCCAATGGTGCTGCACTAACAGGAGGACTCATGGAGGACACCACTGCTCGCTGGATGTCTGCATTCGTGGCTGTTGGGTCAGTCTCGGTCCTGTGGGGTTTCAAAGCACAGTGGGCACCTGTTTCTACGCCCCAGGATATTCTCTATGGGTCATCCTGTTAGTACATTTACATTTATGGCATTTAGCTGACGCTCTCATCCAGAGGGACTTACAAGGTTAACCCTACTACAGGTGGGCCAATGTAGTGTTGGGAGTCTTGCCCAAGGACTCTTATTGGTGTAGCACAGCATAGTCACCTAGACTGGGATTCGAACCCCAGTCTCCCACATGGTGGTGGCTCCCTGGCAGGTAGTGGTGTTTTCCACTGGGCTACACCAACCACTAGTACTGGCAGAGACTGCAGTGGTGTCGTACCAGACTGTCATGGAGCGACTCAGAATGGCAGCGGGTCATCTTCAGTGACGAGTCCCGCTTTAGTCTTGGTGGAGACGCCCAACGAATCCGTGTGTGGAGGCACCGTGGTCAGCACCGAGATGGACGGTTTGTTGGTGTCACTCCACCTCCACCCCTACCGCACCATCTGCAGGAACTGTGTGAGGATGTTCAAGCTGCATGGGATGGATTATCACAGGACACCATTAGGAACCTCTACAGCTCCATACCGAGACGTCTGGCGTGTTGGGTTAGCAAACACGGCGGCCCGACACCATACTGAGATACAGACTTCTGTATGTGTAGCTCAATAAATATTGATCATATCAGTCTAAATTTATCATCAGTTATTGATCCTGGTCACCTTTATCTTCCTTCCCAACACCACCGCACTCCCACACCTCCTTCCGGGTGCAGCTGTTCTTCTGATGATGGATGTAATATGAAATGTATATATATTCAGATATTCTGCACCAAAGACTACTGGGGGACAAGTTTGGTTCTAGATTCATTGAAGCAGTACCATTACCAAACTGGAGTTTCTGGAGAACATAGTACCCCGGATCTGTGGGCTCCACAGTCATTTTTCCTGACCCTGCTGTCACACAGCCCCTGAAGTGAAAGCTGTTGCTGTCCTGTAAGCCTCTCCGCTGTATATACAGTTCCCTGCAGCCTGGCTTTTAGGAGGGAGGAGACTGAGCCGAACCACACAGATATGGAGAGGGTTAATGTGTACTCGGTGGTGGGTTTGTAGAACTGGGACAGAGCCGGTTAAGAACATTCTTAGATGAGCTGTCTTGATGATGGATGGTGTCTTTTCCTCCCCTTTGAGATCTTTCCTGATGCTGGTGTTTTACTGGGCCCTACATTATTAATTTAGAGTGTCTGGGTGGCTTTTGTCTACATGACCATTTGCCAACCTCTCTTTATCTTTCACAATCAAGCAGCCTGTTTGTGTTACTGCGTCTTTAAGACAGGCATATGGGCTCTCTTTTCTGATTGGCTGCCCTGTTGAATAAACCTCATAAAAACAAAACAGTACAAGTTAAAACACTACCTCTGTGTGAACACATCCTCTACAGTGAACACATCCTCTACAGTGAACGCATCCTCTACCTTTGCTAAATTTCCCTCGGGATCAATAAAGTATCTATCTATCTATCTATCTATCTACAGTGAACACATCCTCTACAGTAAACACATCCTCTACGTTGAACGCATCCTCTACAGTGAGCACATCCTCTACAGTGAGCACATCCTCTACAGTGAGCACATCCTCTACAGTGAACACGTCCTCTACAGTGAGCGCGTCCTCTACAGTGAGCGCGTCCTCTACAGTGAACGCGTCCTCTACAGTGAACACATCCTCTACAGTGAGCACATCCTCTACAGTGAACACATCCTCTACAGTGAACACATCCTCTACAGTGAACACATCCTCTACAGTGAGCGCATCCTCTACAGTGAACACATCCTCTACAGTGAACACATCCTCTACAGTGAACACATCCTCTACAGTGAACACATCCTCTACAGTGAACACATCCTCTACAGTGAGTGCATCCTCTACAGTGAGTGCATCCTCTACAGTGAGCGCATCCTCTACAGTGAGTGCATCCTCTACAGTGAGTGCATCCTCTACAGTGAGCGCATCCTCTACAGTGAGTGCATCCTCTACAGTGAGTGCATCCTCTACAGTGAACCCATCCTCTACTGTGAGTACATCCTCTACAGTGAACACATCCTCTACAGTGAACACATCCTCTACAGTCAACACATCCTCTACAGTCAACACATCCTCTACAGTGAACACATCCTCTGCAGTCAACACATCCTCTGCAGTCAACACATCCTCTACAGTGAACACATCCTCTACAGTGAACACATCCTCTACAGTGAGCACGTCCTCTACAGTGAACACATCCTCTGCAGTGAGCGCATCCTCTACAGTGAACACATCCTCTACAATGAACACGTCCTCTACACTGAGCACATCCTCTACAGTGAACACGTCCTCTACAGTGAGCACGTCCTCTACAGTGAACACATCCTCTGCAGTGAGCACATCCTCTACAGTGAGCACATCCTCTACAGTGAGCACATCCTCTACAGTGAACACCTCCTCTACAGTGAGCACATCCTCTACAGTGAGCGCATCCTCTACAGTGAACACATCCTCTACAGTGAACACATCCTCTACAGTGAGCGCATCCTCTACAGTGAACACATCCTCTACAGTGAGCACATCCTCTACAGTGAACACATCCTCTACAGTGAACACATCCTCTACAGTGAGCACGTCCTCTACTGTGAACGCATCCTCTACAGTGAGCACATCCTCTACAGTGAACACATCCTCTGCAGTGAACGCATCCTCTACAGTGGGCACATCCTCTGCAGTGAACACATCCTCTGCAGTGAACACATCCTCTACAGTGAACACATCCTCTAACGTGAACACATCCTCTACAGTGAACACATCCTCTACAGTGAACACATCCTCTACAGTGAACACATCCTCTACAGTGAACACATCCTCTACAGTGAGCACATCCTCTACAGTGAGCGCATCCTCTACAGTGAGCACATCCTCTACAGTGAACACATCCTCTACAGTGAGCACATCCTCTACAGTGAGCGCATCCTCTACAGTGAGCACATCCTCTACAGTGAGCACATCCTCTACAGTGAACACATCCTCTACAGTGAGCACATCCTCTACAGTGAGCACATCCTCTACAGTGAACACATCCTCTACAGTGAACACGTCCTCTACAGTGAACAGAACACAAAGTTTGGCCTGTACAAACGTTTAGAAAACCTTTACACTGTATATGTTATTTCTTCAATGTGTTTAATTCAGAAAATACAAAATCATTCTGCCAAAACCATTCGCTCGTCTGCCTTCACGTGCACATGAACTTCAGTGACATTCCTAATCCTTTGGGTTTAATATGATGACGGTATAGGAATGTGTTCAAGGGAATTTTAGACCATTCTTCCAAAACAAAACACCCGAGGTGTTTACCCACTTTAATGAGATGAGATGAGATGATGATGGCCCACATAGGGAAATTGGCATCATTACAGCATTACAGAATATACAGTAAACTGATACAGAGCAGGAGGTGGACTAAAGTGCTGTACAAAACATGAAATATAAAACATTAAAAAAAATAAAGGAAATCATAAAATACTTAATATTTTAAGTAACTATTAAATATTTTACTATTAAATATTTTATGACTTATTTTATTTAGAATTGTGTAGTTATATACTGTGTATATACATATATATATATACACACACACACACAGATAGAGTTCAAACTTCAATTTGATTTGATTTGAATACATGGAGCAGACAGAAGTGACACCTGGCAAGATTCAGGATGGTAATTATAAGCTATACAAATTGATAGTAATCAAATAAATAAATAAATAAATAAATGAAAATATAAAAGCATTAGTTGTCAGTTCTGAACGGCGGTTGTATTCAGGGTGAAGGTCATTAATGATTCTGTTTTTTAAATGAAAGTGTTCATAATGCCGACCATTTACAGGATGGCCCTGAAACCTTTCACAAATGGAAACTCCAATTCTGTTTCTCTACTGAGAAATGAAAGCAGGTACATCCTTCATAAGCATTTTCTAAATAGTTCAATGCCCCACTCTTCTCAAAACCTTTTTGCTAAAACGAAGCACAAATGAAGCACTCCACCAGTCAAATGCATGAATACATCCACACAAACAATATGATTATTATTATTATTATTATTATTGTTCATATTATTATTATTATTATTATTAATAATAATAAAACGTTACATTTTGCCCTCCTGTCCCTTCAGTTCCAGTTACTCTATCAGAGTGAATCGTTACCATTTAAAACACAGGTCTTGTGGTGAGCAGAGCTAAGCTAAAGCTAATCAGTACTGTTTAACAGCAATCATCACCTTGCCTGTTTCAGGTGGTAGTACCTTCAGGCTCCTGCAGATGGCGCTGCACGAGGATGATGGGTCTATAAATCCCTGTGGGGTGTGAGTGACGGGATCCATAGATTGGGAAGAGGTGCTACAGTGCAGGGAATGTCTCGCTCCATGTGTGGAAAACGCTCCAGAGCAGATGTTAATGACTGGCTAAAAGGAGTGACTGAGCATGTGGGCGTGGCCAAAGACCATAGTGTGAAGGAAGTAGCTGAATCTGCAGGTGTATGGAAGCGGCGTACGGTCATACGGGTCTACCAGCAGTGGGAAAATCCCAGTCTACAGGGAATACTCCTCAGAATGGTGCCAGGGAAGGCATCCACCAAATCTGGAAACAACTGACCAATTCTTTGATGTAAGAGTGTCTGAACACTGATGTGGCTACATCCAGAAACTTGTCCGGCCTATTTGGCGTCCAGCACCCGGCACACACACTTGGGCTCACTTTTATCTATATACTGAAGCTGTACTGAAAGCTGTTTAGCTTTTCACCTGAACACTGAGCCGCTATTGTCCTACCTGCACAATACACAGTACACTGCACACTTGCTACCTCAACACACTGTACATATAGATTTACATTTACAGCATTTAGCTGACGCTCTTATCCAGAGCGACGTACAAGGTTAATCACATTACAGGTAGGCCGATGTAGTGTTAGGAGTCTTGCCCAAGGACTCTACACTGATTGGTGTAGCACCGCGTAGTCACCCAGACCGGGATTCGAACCCCAGTCTCCCACGTCTGGTGGTGGCTCCCTGGCGGGTAGTGGTGTTATCCACTGAGCTACACCAACCACTGTTGGTTATTATTATATAAATACAGGCTTAGAAATTGTGCAGCAATACTCTGAGACAGTATGAAGGTAAGAAGCAAGTGGATTCGGTTCAATACTACTAACACAGCCAATCCAGGACCTCTCCAGAATAGTGAGTGACCCCATGTTGACCTCAGCTCCATATCGACAAGTAGTGATAAAAGGAGATCCGCAGTAAAGCCTTGCATCATCAAAGGTGAGAGGTCACTCTTTCCTAGACTAACTCAAGAAGCTGTATGGCTTGGATTAGCTGATTCTGAAGAATCTCACCACCATCGGAAAGGGAGATCGTGCCATCCACCTGCTACACCCTTTCATTTCTCCAGCTTTTGATTTCTTTCCAGCCCATTAAAGTGGGACGTTCAACAACACGTACAGCCAGGAAATGCCTCAGGAATGGACACACTGATTGCTGTTATTATTAAATGGCACCTCCAGTCTCTGAAAGCTCGTTATTAAAAGTCCAAATGTTTTTATTGTGTCTGCACTGACTGTCGCTCATTTCACATGCAAATCAAAGCTCGCTACTTCAGCGTAATTAGCTGTTTTAAATATTTGCACCTCTAATTATCAGTCAGTCGAATTAGATCGTGTTGAGTCATTCTTTGCTTTGTTGGTCTAGACAGGCTAAGTGCCTCTGGATTAAAAACACAGTGTGCACACTTGGATACTTGACTATAATGATGGGCTGCTTGAAGCCAATGTCACCTCGCCGTTGCTCTGCTGTTGCTCTTGGTTGCTGTCCAAACGAAAGTTATGTCATTGTATGAACTGGAAATACTGAGCGATGCAGTGAGTGAAACCAGGGCGACGGCAGTATCCTCCAAGCCTGGATGATGTGTTGATTGGCAGTTATTAACTTGACAATGATGCATCAAAAGTGGTATTTGCTGTTTCTGAAATTTCTCCACAAGGGGGAGCTGTTGGCTCAAAGTTGCTTTGAGATGCGCATCACTGAATGAGAGAAAACAGTCAGGAACCCACACCAGCAGGAGTTCTACAGGAAGCATGACCACATAGGATTTAGTTCTACATAGAATGTGATTTTGGTTGGGGTAAACAATTCTCTGGAGCTAATGCTAGGAGCTAACATTCCCTATACTGGCTACTAGTTTTCCATCTGGACATCAACATACCGTAGATTAAAGCTGTTCCTCACTATGGATCTCTCAGAGTAAGATGATCTGCTTCAACCGGCAAACACGAATACAATCACACAGCATGGCTGCTACTTACAGGCTGCTGTTGGGGTTGTAAATGCTAATAAAGGTGGAGCTGCTCCTCTCTTCAGTCTCTTTAGGGTCAAACGTTAAGTGGAGGCGCTCCATATTGTCCAATGAGGTCCGGAGTGAAATGTGTAAACTTTGGATTAATGTTGTTCAGGGATCCTGTTAAAGATGTGGAAGATGAAGTTCCCATACAGTAGCTTATTTGTGAATTTTCTGTTCCACCTTAAATGGTGCTACGGGTACATTCTGGCACCTGTACAAGCTGCAGCATTTAAGGTGGACCGGAACATTGGATTAAGAAGCTTCAGCCCGGTTTAAAGATGAACATCATCCATGTACCACTGACAGTTCGGTTTCTTGGGATGGGAATTGTGCCAAAGGTCGTTAGTTCCTGTTGCTCTGTTGCCGTTGTTTCGCTGGGCTGGAACATTTGCTGGTATGTAGATGTTTGGAGGAAATAAATATTAAAGAGTCTGTTCATTGGACAATTTAGGATTTTGAAATCTACCCACTTTGTTCATCCTGTTTCGGAAATGCAGGATTTGTATTTAAAGGAGGAACAACAGTGTTTGAGGGTCACGATATGTCAGCTCTATGTACTGAACCCCTTCTTATTCAACGCTGCCCATGTAAATACAGTTTTCAGTTCTATGGCACATTTAAAGAGTGTCAATAAATCAGTTTATGCTATAGATCCATGCACTGTATGCTAGCAGATACACAGAGCCTATGTCTAAGATGCAGTGGACCCTTGGTGACCATGCGGTTGGGTCTTATTATTGCACTAGCCATTGCCTTACCTTAGCCAGAAGTCTCCAACCCGGGTCCTGGAAAGCTACCATTCTGGGGAGCCTAGTTCCAACCACAATGCTTGCTTCAGCTCACCTGCTTCAGCTTATCGACCTCTTCCCAAGTCCCGGATTAGCTGGATCAGATGTGTTAAGCAAATGGGCAGGGCAACTTATTGGAAGTAGCTCTCCAGGACTAGGTTTAGGTTGGAGACCACTAGCCTAGGCTGATATCCTGCACTATGCTTCTAGAAACACTTTAAGAATAATCAATCAGTTAGTTGATAATCTCCACTCAGTTGAAGGCTTGACAAAGCTTAGGTGGAACACTGAAAGCAGTCTGAGAGCTGTTTCATATTGTGTCGCAGTTACAAATAACCACCTTGAGAACTGTGAAGGCGGAACAGATACTGGTAAATGATGAAAGGTGAATGAAAGTCCATGCTATTGTTCACAGTATGTAGGCCAGACTAGCAGATCACAGTACACTGAACCTGTGTTAGGTTATTTGTTGGTGTGTACTGGTAGCCAGGTGCAGTACACATACATGAACTACTGAACATACTAGATTTGAACTGCCTTGTGGAGATGAACTAAACAGCTCAGCACTGAGCTTTCAGCCACGGCCTTGTCACGGGGCTATGTCACTACCATTCCAGCCATTGGTAGGCAGCAGGCACGCTCTCCGTGCAAGGCGGTAGCCTGGTGGATGAACACTGACCCCTAGCTGTCAAAGCTAGAGGAACACTGTGACAACAAAGTTCACTTTAGCAGCGTTTGCTCCCTTTAAACCTTTGTGACTTAGAACAACTTAGCAGGACAAGCCGGAATTAGCATTACAAAAGCCGAGTAATAGAGGAGATGGCAGCGATGCAGGCAGTAGCGAGTTTCACAGTCGCTAATTAGCAGTGACAACACCAAGAGCCTCTCTTTTAAGAAGCCGGTGGAACAGTGGGGGTACTCCACAGAGGCTAAAAGAATACAAAATGCTATCGTCGCTAATAACGGATGGAAGCCGGCAGCAGCGAAGCGGCTAGCAAACGTCAATCATGCTAACTGGTTCTGCTGGTTTCCATTCAAGGTCAGTCACATTAAACGGGCTGTGAAAAAAAAGCATTCCTTTAAATGACTTCCAGGATGAGGCGGTCTGTAATGTATATGTGATACAGGTACCTTGGGAGGCAGTAATAATGAATGAAAACCATTAAGTGCCAGTTAGCATTATGCAAATGCAAATCATGCTAACTAGCCCTACTAGCTTTATTTCAAGGTCAGCCGCATAACAAGGACTGGCCAAATGCCTTATTACGTTAAATAATTAACTAATTAATCTTCTTCTCGATGAAAGGTCTGATAGATCCCACTACACAACTTAAGGAGTGTATAGCAACATCCCAGAAAGGATAGGAGCTTCACATACACACTTCCCCAGGACTTTATTAGGTACACCTGATTGTAACGACACTCACTGTTCATTTTATCAGCTCTGCTGACCGTATAGGAGCATCCTCTGCAGTTATACAATATTATATATGGTTTTATTTTCCCCCAGTCATTTTAAAAGAACAGCTGCGCCCAGAAGGAGGTGTGGTGTTGCAGGTCCGTTGGGAAGGAAGATAAAGGTGACCAGGATCAATAACTGATGATAAATTTAGACTGATATTATCAATATTTATTGAGCTACACATACAGAAGTCTGTCTCTCAGTATGGCGTCGGGCCGCCGTGTTTGCTAACCCAACACGCCAGACGTCTCGGTATGGAGCTGTAGAGGTTCCTAATGGAGTCCTGTGATAATCCATCCCATGCAGCTTGAACATCCTCACACAGTTCCTGCAGATGGTGCGGTAGGGGTGGAGGTGGAGGGACACCAGGCCTTCTGGACGTGTGACAACAAACCGTCCACCTTGGTGCTGACCACGGTGCCTCCACACACGGATTCGTTGGGCGTCTCCACCAAGACTAAAGCGGGACTCGTCACTGAAGATGACCCGCTGCCATTCTGAGTCACTCCATGACAGTCTGGTACGACACCACTGCAGTCTTTGGTGACGGTGACGTGGTGTTAAGGACAGTCGTGGTAACGGTAAAGGCGTGGTGCAGCCGTCTGGCAATGGTGCTGCACTAACAGGATGACTCATGGAGGACACCACTGCTCCCTGAATGTCTGGCTGTTGGGTCAGTCAGGTACAGCGATAAAGCCCGTCCTTGCACTTGAATCATTAGCATGTCTCACAATGCCAAACCTACCCACCAAGTTTCACTCCTGGCGGTTGATTCTTTCTGGGTGCAGCTGTTCTAGCAACTTTAATTCAACAATGAGTGTATTTAATTTAAATCAGCATATAAACGGCAATTTCCATGTGTTCTCAGTAGAGGATGTGTCAGCAAACATGTCATTTGAGCTCGCTAAACCTTTTGCATATGACTGTATATACAGTCTGTGTTCAGTTAACAGACTCTACCTTGTAAAGTGGTCTTCTCACATCTATCGGACAGTTCTGAATGACCTCATCCACAACATCTGAAATGGGCTGCATGAAGTCAGGGTTGGCAAACTGAAAAACAAACAAATACTGCCATGTATAAATCTACGTTTCAGCACACACTGCAACAGAAACCCTACAGACCAGGATACGTGTGCAGGAGAAATGCCTTAATGTCTGGAGTTGGCATCTAGCTGCTGCTGTACTAAGGTGTCACACTAATCTAATCAAACCAAATCCAATTTATTTATATAGCGCTTGTTACAACTGATGTTGTCTCAAAGCAGCCTTACAGAAACTCAGCCACGCTAATTCATTAAGGAGAGAAAAGACAGAAGCCCCCGGGGAGCAAGCCGAAGGCGCCAATGGCCAGGAAGAAACCTTGGGAGGAACCAGACTCAAACGGGGTGACCCATCCTCCACCTCTGGTCCAAACTACATTTTGAGATCGTGTAAAGTAACATCAGCTGAGTGTCTAATCATGCTGATCTAGTCGTCATGGTGACGATGAAGTTAATGAAGAACTAATTGTGAGATAACAGTCCGATGCAGGGAGCACTAACGGAAACATTAGTCTGCAGCGAGGAAGCCTGATTAGGTTGGGCAGGTAAAGCTGTGTCGGGGCAGGTAGCAGAAACACATGGTCAATCTTCCATCAATGTCTGGCTGGGTGGGTAGGCAACTGGTTAGAGGCGGGTAGCAGGAAAACCTCAGTATCAAGCCGGACCGGAGGGCAGCCGTTAGCTCGGTAAGAGTAAGAGTCAAAACTATTGGCTATATGGCTGGTGCCTAAAGAACCTATTGGCTATATGGCTGGTGCCTAAAGAACCTATTGGCTATATGGCTGGTGCCTCAAGAACCTATTGGCTATATGGCTGGTGCCTAAAGAAGTTATTGGCTATATGGCTGGTGCCTAAAGAAGTTATTGGCTATATGGCTGGTGCCTCAAGAACCTATTGGCTATATGGCTGGTGCCTCAAGAACCTATTGGCTATATGGCTGGTGCCTAAAGAACCTATTGGCTATATGGCTGGTGCCTAAAGAAGTTATTGGCTATATGGCTGGTGCCTCAAGAAGTTATTGGCTATATGGCTGGTGCCTAAAGAAGTTATTGGCTATATGGCTGGTGCCAAAAGAAGTTATTGGCTATATGGCTGGTGCCTAAAGACCCTATTGGCTATATGGCTGGTGAAAATACAGAGAAGGAACGCACTTCCTGCTCCTGACGCTGCAGAAAAGCAGCTCACAAACTGCAGAGTCTTCTCATAACCACATATCACTATATACTCATTTCACTGCACAGGAAACAAGTCTACTCAGTGTCGCTTTCACTACGCCAAAGAATCTCTCTTACCTCCGGATGGAAGAAAATCTCCGGCCCAAGGAAACGCTCATATCCCACATCTATGTGGAACTCGTTTTTGCTGATGGCGTTGATGCCTTTGTACTTCTTTATCCATTTCCCAGGGTCCGTGTCGTATTTGGTGAACTCCTTCACAATGTCCGGGCAAATGTAGCAGTACCGCTCCTACATACAGAAAGATTCATATACACCCACCATCTTACACCGATCCATTAAAACCACCTCAGTGTATCTATATCTACACTCACTGTCCACTTTATCAGCTCCACTGACCATACAGGACCACCGTATAGCTCTACAGTCTCAGACTGCAGTCCATCTGTTTCTCTGTATACTGTATTACCCTGTTCTTCAATGGTCAGGACCCCCACCGGACCACCACAGAGCAGGTATTACTAATGAGAACCCCAAAGAATTAACCGATGTATGCATCCATGATGAAGGAACATTCCAAAAGACGAACTCACTGCACAGGCTGAGATGAACTTCACTCACAAGGCAGACCACATTAACACTACTGAACCTGTAGCTGCTGAACACCAGTGCAAAACATATGCCTATAATGGTTCTTTGTGTGATTCTAGAGCCACGTTTGGTTCTCCAAAGCAGCTGTTCTTAATCCGGACTTGAAGGACTACCATAATGGCCCAAACTGCATCAGACGATAAGGGTCCCCGATGGCCGAGAACTGTCTGAGAACATTCCTACAGAACCTTTCCGTGACTGGTTCTTTGGACAAGAGTTTATGTAAATGGGTAGATGTTACCAAAGAACCTCCCCATAATGTAAAGGTTCTAGACAGAAGCTGGCATTGAAGCTTTACTTGATGTCCAGGTTCCATAATCCATAATCCCTAAAGAGGTTCTTTACAATCTCCTTTTCAAGCATGTTCTGGAGGGACCCAGGAGTTTTTGTTCTATGGTGTCACTCAAGGAACGCCTTGTGGCACTTTTTCTTAAAGTGGAGAATTTAGTTGACCCACTCTCAACACATTTTCACTTTAAGAACGTCAAGAAGTGGACAATAATGAAAGGACTGCCATTTGGAATGACTGGTTTCCAAAGACGATGCAACGTGACCCATAACCTGGTCCAAGGAAAACCCAACACAGACAGTAAACATACAGACGAAGACATTCAGTCTGAAGCTCCATATTTCACCCCACATACGTATCTGTTAATGCTTGAAAAACCAACCACAGAAAGACCATCCCTGTGAAAAATCCTTGACGCCTGTTGTTAACTGTTGAGCATGATGGCGGAGTCCTACTGTTATGGATGCTCTTGCGGGAGTCATTGGGTTCAGTTCTGCCTTGTGGTATAATGTCTTTTTACAGAACATCATTCCCTCATAAAGGTTTTACGAGATGATAGTAGCTCCATGCACAGTGCTAAACAAATTCAAGTGGCTTTCTGAAGGCTATGATGAAGTGGGTGAGTCTGAGAACACTGTAATGAAGTTAAATGTCTCGCATCTGCAGAATGAAAACTGGATTTCTACTTCCATCATCCGCCAAAGAAGTGGAGGCTTTTCTTCTTCTTGAAGAATGGTCCGACGGATCCCACTGTTCCATATACGGCTTATATAACAAGATTCCAAAAAGGACTGAAGCTACTTTTATTGTTTCTCCATAACTCACTACTTCAGATACCACCTGTTTCTCTGTATACTGTATTACCCTGTTCTTCAATGATCAGGACCCCCACAGGACCACCACAGAGCAGGTATGATGTGGGTGGTGGCTCATTCTCAGCACTGCAGTGACACTGACGTGGTGGTGGTGTGTTAGTGTGTGTAGTGCTGGTGTGAGTGGATCAGACACAGCAGTGCTGCTGGAGTGTTGAGACACTGTGTCCACTTACTGTCCACTCTATTAGACACTCCTACCTTGCTGGTCCACCTTGTAGATGGACAGTCAGAGACGATAGCTCATCTGCTGCTGCACAGTGCAGTGTTGGTCATCCTCTAGTCCTTCATCAGTGGACACAGGACGCTGGCAACAGGGCGCTGTTAGCTGGACAGTCCAGCAGTGACAGAGCAGTAACACTGAGGTGTCCAGCAGCACTGCTGTGTCTGATCCACTCACACCAGCACCACACACACTAACACACCACCACCACGTCAGTGTCACTGCAGTGCTGGGAATGATCCACCACCCACATCATACCTGCTGAAACCTCCAGAAACCATGGTTCTAAATTTTGATGAATTTGTGTCCAGTCTTTTGACTGGTGGCGTACCTTCAAAGCGAAATTGATGAAATACTTTACGTGGGTTCAGCACATCATCAGGTTGCCCAAAGCCAGTGTTCCTTATCTGCTTACCCAACCAGCACGTAAACACCAGTGCGGAAAGGCAAGCAGCATTATTATTAACGCAGTACAGAGCTATCTGAATGCTGTCAGCACGTTCTGAGGCTGACATCTGCAGCCAGCAAAACGCAGCCCTGTAATCTCATTCCACTGATACAATCGCAGCACACCCAGAGCATACAAAGAGAAGAGATGATAATGGGTGTGGGTGTTTGGGGGTACTTATCATATGCAAGGAAATGAGGCTGTGGCGAGGATGAAAAACAGAAAATGACGGAGAGAAAAAACAGAATGGTGAATATTCCGCCGGCGTTACTCACCTTGACTGCCTTTGCCGTCTCCAGTGATTGCTCAGGAGGAATCCCAACCTCTCTCTCCCTGAGGAGCTGCTGAATGAAGTAGGTGATGTCTCGGCCCGCTATGGGGATGTGTTTTATACAGCTCCCAATTACATAGCCCTCCGCCTAAGAGATAAAACAGCACACCATAATAACAAGCACAGCACCAAAGTTACAGAAAGTCACTTTACATGATTCTCCTCTTACCACAAGTATCAGTTAAGACATGGTCTGTTTCTGGAGTTTGCCTCTGGAGCTTTGCACTGTGCAGCTGTGAGGCTAACACAGCTAATCAGTTAGCATCAATGTAAATGTGATTATAGTGATGGTAGTGGGATGTGTGTTTATCAGAATGAGCCTCAGAAAGTTAAATATACAGGTCTGAAGATTAATAAAAGATGAGTGAAATACCCGAGGGGAGCTAACAGCTAGGCTAACCGTATCTCAGGTAAACTGAGCAGCGTTAGCAGCAGCTAGCTCTAAATAGCGATACAGTAATAACAGCTCTGAGGTAAATGTGGGTGTAGTGATGGTAGTGGGGTGTGTGTTCATCAGAATGAACCTCAGAAAGTTAAATATACAGGTGTGAAGATTAATAAAAGATGAACTCGCTTTAGAGGATCAGTTTTAGAGTGAAATAGCCGAGGGGAGCTAACAGCTAGGCTAACCGTATCTCAGGTGAACTGAGCAGCGTTAGCAGCAGCTAGCTCTAAACAGTGGATACAGTAATAACAGCTCTGAGGTAAATGTGAGGTAACGGGTCATGTGACTGTATTAGTATACTACACTGTAGGTCAGAACTTGTTACTGTACTGTATACCACACACAGGGGCCGTATACAGTGTGCAGTACATACTATTGTAGTGTGCAGTAAAGTAGTGTACCATTACAGATACAGCCAAAAACACCCCAGACTTGCTGCTGGAGCTCAAGCATCTACACGACCGCCATATTGAGCCGGGAAACTTGAAGACTGGACTGGATAAAGATGCTTTAACGCCAGGAAGTCACCTTTCACAGGTAAGACTAAACAGATGTGTGGTTGTATTTTAGCATCATGGATGCTGTGGGAAGCTGCTGTAAGAAGATGTACTATTTCAATGTGGTGTCGTGACCTGAAGCTCATTTCCAAAAGAAAGGCTAAAATGAAGAGGATGCAGGCAGATAAAAGGAATTTCCACAATGTGAAAAAAAGCTTTCTACACATTTCACAGAAAGTGTAAACGTTAAAGTGCTATTAACCTTGGAAAACGCAGCCGCCTGTTTACCTGCAAGTGTTGCCTGGACTAGTAGGATGGGTGCCCTGACATATTGCAGCAACGGGCCAAAGCGTCCAGTGTGGCATCTGTGTATATATATGCTATGTATATATACTGGCTTATATTAGGATCATACAAACCTCGTGCTGTTATCTCTATAAGACCTGCTTCTGTGATTTCTGACACTTTGTTATTTCGCTATCTATAAACATGGTCACGAGACCATTAGCATAGATAACTGTAGCAGTAGCATCTATGTTGAAGCCTGAACCACATTATTTTGTCTGTAGAATGTACATTTGGGATGAGAGGGAGTGTAGAATTGTATTCATGAGTAAAGTCAGAGACCATGCTCCAAATATATATACAAAACGGCTTACTGGACAAAAATGAGGTTTAGGGTGGTAGTAACTTCAGGCTCCTGCAGATGGCGCTGCATGGGGAACGATGGGGCTATAAATACCTGCGGGGTGTGAGTGACGGGATCCATAGATTGGGAAGAGGTGGTACAGTGCAGGGAATGTCTAGTTCCATGTATGGAAAATGGCTCCAGAGCAGATGTTAATGATTGGCTAAAAGGAGGGACTGAGCATTTGGGCGTGGCCAAAGACCATAGTGTGAGGAAGTAGCTGAATCTGCAGGTGTATGGAAGCAGTGTACGGTCATACGGGTCTACCTACAGTGGGAAACTCCCAGTCTACAGGGAATTCATCCACCAAATCTGAACCAACTGACCAATTCTTTGAAGAGTATCTGACAATTTGAACATTGATGTGGTCCACATCCAGAAACTTGTCTAGTACATGCCAAATCCAATCACATCTTTGTTATTACAGACTAGTAGGTACAGTTCAGTCACATATGAGGTCTACTGGTGTAGCACAGTCCCGGTCTCCCAGACCGGGATTCAAACCCCAGCCTCCTACATGTGGTGGTGGCTCCACATAGGGTAGTGGTGTTATCCGCCGAGCTACACCAACCTACTCAGAAAGATCTCCTGAGCCGGCTGTTAAATAAATAAAGGATCTCTGCACAAAACACAACGCTATACAGGGTTTTCCCCTACTGGGGAGAAAACATTCCTGTTACAACTGGGGACCATTAAATCTGCTCAAACAGCCTTTCTAACAGGATGACGAGGACCTAGCCTGACATGTGTTTCCTCAAATTGCTCCCAAATAACCCACGGCACTACAGATATTGAGGTTTGTACTGAAACTGCCCATTTCTTTGAGCTCTGATGGACATGGAAACTGGTAGAGGGTGAACAAAAGCACATTGCTGTATGACGCCAATAAAGTAATAAAATGCTAATGGTAATAATGAGTAATAATAGGGAGAAGCATAATGTAAATGCTATAACACAGTCCACTAGCCTTTCACTGGTGGTTTTTTGATTTTTGCTCCAATAGAAAAGTGCATATTAGCATCTAACAGAGATGCTCAGTTGCTGGACAGTCCAAGAGGGAGCAAGATAGAGAGCTTTAGTTTCGACGTATTATTAACTGAAGGCTTTATACAAAAGTAAACACCTGTCAGGTTTGACATAGCTTCAAACTGCAAGCTGCTAATTCTAGAAAAGCCTTTTCTCTGAAGGGCAGAACTGAAGTGCTACACACAGTAAGTACGCTGTTTAAAGGAGAGAGGCAAAACAACTTCAAGGTCGGCCTGTTGTTTGGATAGCGAGTGTGCTAATTAGCGTAATGGCTAATCCAGTGGAAGTTTCAGAAAGTGTCAAAGGAACTCTGTATCTTCCTAAAACTTGAGTTTACACTACCTGACAACCTTGTTATTCAATCTTGTTGACTGGTATTCAAATAGCATGGTAGCCAAATGTTTCAGGTTGTAGCACTTGGTTGTGAAGGCTCTTCTACAATGTAAGACTCAGCATTTTCTGCCATATTGAACCTGAGGCTACTGTGACCTCTGGGTCGGTCAACATGTGACTTGTGTGTAAAGTAAGACAAAGTTACTTTACCAGTCAAACGTTTAGACACACCCACCTAACTGGATGGTGTTGGTGATCTTAAAGACTACAGTCTTCCACTGAACAGCTCCACCTGATGAGAGTCTGAACCAGTCCATATCCTGATACACCACATCTACTCCTGATGTACACAGTATGATCCTCCTCCATATCTCCACCTCTAATATATATTTAGTGGTGTAAAAACTTTGATCTTTTTCTGCACAGTGTAAAAGCTCTAGCTCTCCTTTCAGCTTAGTGAATATTCATGAGGACCGACCAATAGAATCGCTCCAAACCTGCTTAGTAATAAACCTTGTTCTATCAGCTCCACTGCAGGGTAAGGAAGCTGCTCCATCCTCCTGTACAGCTCCACTCTGGAGGGGTTTAAGGTGGACTGTATAATTTGAAGAGTGCTATTTTTGTGCTAGTGACCTAAAACCCCAATTACCGAAGCTTCAAGAAATTACCAAAAATTCAAAAGCTGATGTATGCCATCAAATCACAAGTTAAATATACAAATTACAAAAAAAATGCATCTAACTTCATATTAAAACTCAGGCACTTCTTCTGCCTACTCATCTCAGCCATCATATATCACATACTACCCCCTCCTGGGCCGTCATGGTACTGCACATGGCCTACGACGTGCTGGCTCCACCAGCCCCACCACTGCTCACACCTACAGCTGACCATGGACTTATTAATGACCTGATTCTGTGTGGTTTATCTTGCTGTGTTTCTGATCCATGCCTTGTCTCCTGGTTTTGGATATGTCTCTGTTGTTGCCTGTGTTATGACCCCTGCCTGTTATCTGGACTGTGAATGTTGGAATGCCCCAACTGAAACCCATCCAGTGCCTCCAGCCTGCCCACCGACTTCTCCTGTGAGTATGTTCAACATCAACAGGTTTCTGTTTTTTCAAGAGCATGACCCTTTATGACCTTTACAGATACAGTAGACATATTCCCGCCTTCTCCACAAGGGGGCGCCAGACATTCGGGAACGCATGAAACATGTTAGACACTGTTCTGTGATTGTGAGCTCTGGAATGATAACTATAAAGGCAATGTAAAGTCAAGTTTACCACTGGTATGGCGTGAGTGACTCCATCTCCACTGTCAATGACGATTCCCGTTAGCGTTCTCTCTCCAACTTGTCTGGATGTCCAGGAGGCTGCCAGGGCCAGAACAGCCTGCAGGTAAGCAGAGGCACAAGCTGAGTTCCACAGGCCCTTCATACTGTACAGGCTGCCTTGACTCACTGTTCTAGTGGTAGTTTGAAGACGATCAGAGTCAATGGCTGAACCCTAAGTGGGTTCCTACTGCTTATTAAGTGCACTATGCAGGGCATGAGTGGTCTTTGTAAATTGTAGCTTTTGTAGACAACCGTGAGTCACATTTTGGATTGGTGGGTTCAGCCACTGTTATTCCATAAAACACTATTACAGACTGGCCTGAACTTGTATCACACACAGCATTGTTGGAGATAATGTAGCTTTCTCCTACCTTTTCAGCTGAAGTGGCCATAAAAGCACCGGTCAGAGGAAAGGCTCTCTCTAAAACGTCTCTAAAAATAACACTCGGTAACTCTCACGTCTTTCTCTCACAGTTTCTAAGCTACATGACCAAACTGTCCTAATTAAACGTCAAGCTAATCCGCTACATGTTCATTGTCTGTGGAATAGAGCTTCCTTTACTGTGTGACTGACCTGAGGACATAAGAGATGAAACAACTGGCCCAGGTAAAAGTGATCTGATTACAACCATGAAATGGATCCCTTGCATCTTATGTTATATGACACATTCGTTATAGGACAGTTTCCAGCCCCTAGGTTGAGCCAAAGCCAAGACACTAAACTATGGGGGATAGTTTATAAGAGAGGCAATTACTGTAGATCTCCAGACAGTCTGTGTTGGTCTGCTTGGCCAGTTGGCCACTAGATTTATTTAACAGGAACCTTCATGCAACTAAACCCAGGTACAACTTCAGACTTAACACTCTCTCTCTCTCCCACTAACTCATCTTCTGAACCACTTTTTTGGGGGACAGTCAGGGGCTGGAGGTTAGGGAATTGGCCTTGTGACCGGAGGGTCACCAGTTTGATTCCCTGAACAGACAGTAACAACCGAAGTGCCCTTAAGCAAGGTACCTAACATCCAGCTGCTTACTGGGTGCTGAGGATAGGGCTGCCCACTGCTCTGGGCAAGTGTGCTCAATGCCCCCAAGTGTGTTTGTTCACTAGTGTGTGTGGATGTGGGTGTTTCGCCTTGCAGATGGGGTAAACATGGAAGACAAATTCCTCTGTGTGCAAACTGTTAGCAAATTGTGTTTGATCATTTCTACTCAGAACATTTTTAGGCTTCTGGGTCACATGGGGTGCTTGAACCTATCCCAGCGCTCATCAGTCTGTCTCTTCTCTCTGTCTGAGCTGAACTGCTGCCCATCCTGTGCGGTCTGATGCTGGTACTACATCTGCTCTGACTGGGAGCCACCGCTTGCCTTCAACCACCACGGAGCTCCTGGCTGTCCGGCACTGTGGAAGCTTGGCCCGCGTCCTGCTGACCCATCCGGTGACCCGACTACTTAACTACAGACCAATCAGACATTCATTGCTCCACCCTACAAACACTGAACGCTCCTGTCCTGTGCTTGTCTTGTTATCTGGTGTTGACCCGAGGAGGATGGGTTCCCCTTTTGAGTCTTGGTTCCTCTCGAGGTTTCCTCCTTTTGAGCTGAGGGAGTTTTCCCTCACCCCTGTCGCCCTTGGCTTGCTCATTGGAGGCTCAGACACCAGATTCTTTGGAAAGCTGATCTGTGACAACGTCTGTTGTAAAAGGCGTATATAAATAAATCCTGACTGTTATTGCCTTTAGAACCTGTTTGGTTTGCTACAGCCTTTGTAAAGTCCTGTCACTGATTTTCGGTACTTACCGTCACCTTGGTTTTTCCTGATTGTGTCTTCTGGTTTTTTACTTCTGGCTTTGACTTTGATCCTGTATTGCCCTTTATGGTTATCTATATGGTTTGTAGTCTCATCTGCTAATGTCCCAACTTGGCCCGAACCTTAACACTGGCAGTAACAAAGCTTGTTTAAAGCGTATTTCTTAAAACAGCCCAAACATAAGAAGAGCAATACCTGACATTAAACTAGAATCCAATTGGAACAAAACCATTCAAACAGGAAAGAAGTAGTGAAGTAGAAAATAAAAGACATACAGTGGTGGGCGAGCTAAACATGTGCCCACCTATACTGTCTGTAAGGCTTCTGGATTTTACCTGGACGGCGATGTAGAGGCCTGGAATATTAAACGTTTCAAACATGATCTCAGCTAAATATTCCCTGTTCTCTGGGGTGTTGAGTGGAGGCTCTGTCTGAGGAGGATAAACGACAGAGAAATACAGTCACTTCAAAACAGCTCATTTCAATAAACACAAATAGCTCTTATTCCACAGTGCCAACTATGGAGTTCAAAAAGAGCTGGAGTCCACTCATCAAAAACAAAGCAAACACAAAAGCAGCACAATCCTCTTTTATGGCACGTAAACAATGCTGCTACGGGAAAGATAAGAAGACCCCATTCATTACTGTGCTAACGACACCTACGCTTCTACCTGGGAGCCCCTGTAAACTGACACATGGGGAATCATCTTTCTACTTCTTCTAGTTATTGTTGCTGGCCTGCCACCAAGCAGCCATTGCCAGGTTATATTCTTCACATGTAAAGGCAGCGCATGAGGCTACATCAGAGTTCTCACCATGAGGAAGCTGTGGTCCTCCGGCTCTGCTCGCAGGTATTTAAATATCACCTGCTCCATGAACTTCTCCATCAGATCCCAGTCTTCGATGATACCGTGCCTGATGGGCCACTAGGACACAAACACACACACACAGGCATCATGAGCCTCACAGATGTTTCTTATTCTGTCCCTCTGTCATACCAAATGCCAGACTCCCGGTACATATTATTTTTACTATCTTATAATTATGATTTACTGATCTCATATGACTCATAATTATGACTCAGCATCTCATAATTATGACTTACTATCTCATAATTATGGCTTGCTGTCTCATAATTCATACTTACTATCTCATATGACTCTCATAATTGACTTAGCATCTTATAAGTGTCTTACTATCTCATAAATATAACTTACTATCTCATATGACTTTTTAATAATTATGACTTAGCATCTCATAATTATGATTTACTATCTCATACGTATGTCCTACTATCTCATAATATGACTTTCTCATAATTCTGACTTGCTATCTCAAAATTATGACTTACTATCTCATATGATTTTCTCATAATTATGACCTACTAAACATAATATGACTTACTATCTCATAATTATGTCCTACTATCTCATAATATGACTTACTATCTCATAATTATGGCTTGCTGTCTCATAATTCGTACTTACTATCTTGATATTATAAGTGTCTCTCATAATATGACTTAGCTTATCTTATAAATTGTCCTACTATCTCATCTAATAAATTATGGCTTTGTCTCACTATACTTTATATCATATTGCAATTGACTTAAGCACTTTATGTCCTACTATCTCATAATATGACTTTCTCATAATTATGTCTTATTATCTCATATCACTTACTAAATGCCTTTTTTTTTCTTTAAGTGGCAGAAATGGGCTTCCATAGATAACAGACTATATGTGTATGACATACTATAGCATTAGCTCCAAGTAGCCATGGCTACCTAAACACCATACCATAGCTAACTAAACAGTATGAGGGCGAAGCTCATTTACACAGAGGCTCATTATATTTAGTTCCCACGTGTTGCATCTGTGTGATCTCTATGGACGGGGTCTTGCTGTAAACCAGCCAATCAGCATATTATTATATCTCGAATATTCATGAGCTCACAAAAAAGGAAAACAGCTTGTTTTATTCTAGAGCCAAACCATAGGGTGTAAATGGACATGCAGAACCGCATCTAGGCATTTTCACCCCAAACAAGGTCACATACCTTCTATGTAGAACCTCAGAGAACGGTTTACCTGCTGAATAAATGCAGTATAATGCGCCTTAGTGCTGTAAACACTGAATAGAATTAAGGATTCAAAGCGCTGCTGAACAATTGGATGGGCTTTTGTTTGTGTATTTGAAGTCTACCTTCATGACTCATGCATGAGCATTGCATATCATATCCAGAAAGCAATACTAAAGTATTTATGAACAGCTTATGTATGCATTCACAAGATGACACAAGATGTTTTATGAAGTAAACAACGCTGTACTGACCAGAGGGCACTTCTGCTAACTACTGCAGGTTATGAAACATCACTCCTGAGCCATGGAGCTTATACCAAACTATAAAATAACACTCATGGAATTATGCAGTCCACCTTAAAGACATTCCCAGACAGTGTGAATGGGGAAGTACATACTAGAAGTCTGTAAATGAGGGAGAACATTCTACAACATTCAACAAAATGGAGGACTGCACTCTAGAACATTGTGGAAGGCCTTTACACACGACTCCTCATAGAAGGTTCTCCTTATGTTTATCTTTAAGCTTTACTGTATAATAAAAATAAAGACGTCAGACTATAAACTAGCCCTCATGGAATTATACAGTCCACCTTAAAACCCTCCAGAGTGGAGCTGTACAGGAGGATGGAGCAGCTTCCTTACCCTGCAGTGGAGCTGATAGAACAAGGTTTATTACTAAGCAGGTTTGGAGCGATTCTATTGGTCGGTCCCTCATGAATATTCACTAAGCTGAAAGGAGAGCTAGAGCTTTTACACTGTGCAGAAAAAGATCAAAGTTTTTACACCACTAAATATATATTAGAGGTGGAGATATGGAGGAGTATCATACTGTGTACATCAGGAGTAGATGTGGTGTATCGGGATATGGACTGGTTCAGACTCTCCTCAGTTGGAGCCACCACCATATGTGGGAGACTGGGGTTCGAATCCCGGCCTGGGTGACTACGCTGTGGTACGCCAATAAGAGTCATTGGGCAAGACTCCTCACAGCACAGTGGCCTCCCTGTAATATGAATAACCCACTAAGTCGCTCTGGATAAGAGCGTCAGCTAAATGCCGTAATTGTAAGTGGAACACCAACTAGATCCATCAAGACGGGTGTGTCTAACCTTTGACCTGCAACATATGTCTTAAAATTCACTCACCAAAACAGCTTTACTTTAATAGAACTACATAATACAGTATTTCATGTACGAGATTAGGCCTCTGCTTTGTAAGCTCCATCAATTAGTACAGTATTAATCCTATCAGTGATATGAATGTCAGAAATGTCCACCACTTTAGGCCCTAATGCAACGCGAGTATCAGTTACATAATAAAACATCTAATGATATACAGATATAAGCTGTTCATTAATCCTCTAATACTGATTTTTAAATAGATCACTTAACGCTAATGCCCGTGTTATGAAGCACTGAGGCAGTCTTTAAATAAAGTGGTCACAAAAACGTTTGGGGTAAAAGATGTCTAATCTGGTGTGGTAGAAACCGCACCACTGCTTTCATCAGTAACCCTCCCGTCCTCAGCCACGAGCAGCGTGGGAACTTACTGCCTCCTACTGGCATCACCACCGGCCTACACTGGGATATCTCGGTGCAGTTACAGGTTCAGAGAAGGCATACATACAGGCATATAGCGTCGCTGTCCAAAGAAAAACAGGTATCTCCAAAATGGCAACTTTACAGGAGAGGCCCAAAACCGAATTTAATTTGAATGGAAGTCAATGGAACCAGACGTCTTTCAAATCTGTTTTGGGCCATTTCTGTTGGTCCAATATTGATGAAATTTCCACACAGTGTAAAGAGCAGCTCATGTGATCAAATGAGGCCTAAACATACAAATCAACAAAAATGGAGATACATGTTTTCGTTAGACAGAGACGATATACAGTATTATACAATTGTATGTCAGCGTGTGAGAGAGGTGTGTTACACAGGGGCCTTTAATTTATCAGGCAAGGCATATTAATAACACCACCAGAGACTGTAGGAAGCTGCAGGCCAGCACCACCACTAATATCTCCAATGGTCCAAACCCAGGGTCATGAGAGTCTACTGACTGGTTCTGTCCTGCAGCGGCAGTCGCAACAGATGCAATTCCAGTGACTGCAGGAGCTGGTTTGGTCCTGGGTGGCTACAGTGCAATGTGTCGGGGGGACGGGGGGCCAAAATCACAAAACAATATACAAGTAAAGAAGCGATAAATGAGTTTTAGAGCTACAGAACAAAACAATGTCTTAACTTAAAGTCCTCCTGTACAAAGAAAATCAAGCATCTCTTTACAGGAGTAACTTCACAGGAGCGGCAAAGAAACGCTCCTGACCTTTAACGTATGGTGATTTACTAGAAATTATTGCATTCCAGCAGATTTGGAGGCTTTCTATTGGTCCATGCATCATGAGATGTCAACACTGTGAAGGGCATCTGTTGCTGTCACGCCAATCTCGCAGATCGCCGATTTCCCAGAGTGCACTACCTGATGACGCCACACTCACATGTCCCCAGTTATCCAATCATTCATGGTCTAGTTCACCGAGTTTTGATTTGCTTTACCTGACTCCGTTTACACACCTGCATATAAACCCCACACACACACACGCACGCACACACAAACTCACACACATACACACACGCGCACACGCACACACACACACTCACACGCACACACACATGCACACACACTCACACACATACACGCACACACTCACACACACACATACACACACACGCACACGCACACACATGCACACACACTCACACACATACACGCACACACACACTCAGACACACAGACACGCACGCACACACTCACACACACACATACACACACACACGCACACATACACACATGCACACACTCACACACACACGCACACACACTCACACACACACACACACTCACACACACGCACACACATACACATACACACACATACACATACACACACACACACACACACAAACACACACACATACAAACACACAAACACACACACACACACACACACACACAAACACAGCCACAGCAAAGTTTTGCAAAACTTTGCAAAAAAAAAAAAGTCCTGACTCTCTTTGTCCCTGACTCTCGCTCTCTCGATCCCCCCTCGGCTCTGTCTGCTCTACTCTCGCTGGTTATTGACTCCCCTTCTGATTTCCCTTCTGATTCTGTTTGCTGGCTTGTTTGCTCTCCTGGTTTTGACCTCTGCTCGTCTCTCGTTCCTGACCCGGTGTTGCCCTGGTTTAATGCGAGCTTGTTGTTGAGCTCAGCTTCCAGTTTGTCAAATAAAACTCCTCTGGCTTTTAGCTCTGCTCGCATGGTGCCAAGTCCTTTGTGCCTGACAGCTGTGCTTAAGTTATGTTTAGTATCTGAAACTAAAAAGAACGGAGATACGTGTTTTTCTTTGCACAGCCATGATATGATTTTTGAGAATAACAAATTGGATGAGGGGGTGGGATCAGAGTAACTTTCTGGTGGACTAAATTAAATTTCCTCATGGGCAACTGTACTCTACACTGTTGAATGATTAAAAAACTAACACCTCCACTCCACACACTGGCCACTGCATTAGAGACACCTCCACTCACACCAGTACAACACACACTAACATACCACCACCACAGTGTCAGTGTCACTGCAGTGCTGAGAATGATCCACCCCCCACGTAATCCCTGCTCTGTGGTGGTCCTGTGGGGGTCCTGACCATTGAAGAACAGGGTAATACAGTATACAGAGAAACAGATGGACTACAGTCTGGACCTGTACACCTACAGAGTGTCCTGTATGGTCCGTGGAGCTGATATAATGGAGAATGAGTGTAGAAACAAGGTGGTGCTTTTAACACTCTGAATGTAGGTGAGGTTATTTTTAACACATCCTCTGAGAGCGTCTTGAGAAATGATCTACCTGAGAACCCACCCTGCTGTAATCGTTGTGCAGTTGGGTCTAGGGAGAGTAGGGAGAGCACTACAATGTGCAGGGCAGGGTCCTGCCTCCAGGACCAGGGTTATAAAGCACTGGCTAACGTAACTCACCTTGGTTGCATAGTTAGGCTTGTCGAGGGCTTCATCTCCGATGAAGAAGTCCAAGTCATCCACTCCCTTCATGAGGCGTCTCTGGGCCTGGTCTCCAACTCCTGCTGTCTCTCTGATAGCTATGCCTGCGGGTGACAGCACAGTAGCATACACGTCAGTCGGACTCAGTCAGCGCTTCAGTAAAATCAGCACGAATAACCCAGAACAGCGTGCCCTTGTTTGTTGTACAGTGCTTTCGATCTCCGCCCGACTCCCTCTGTGCACCTTCCAGCTTGGCTTAATCCAGTCTTGCTTCCCTGCCATGTGCCTTGGTTTTGGTTGTGTCCACCTCATGTCCTCCACACGAACGGATGTCTAAACTAAACCCATAAGAGCCCCCCCGTGGAGTACGTGTCATAAGCCCATAAAAAGTCTGGAATGTTCTTTATACAGCTATATCCTTCACTTAAACTCTGAGGGGCTACCAGCGCAGAGGAAGTCTCTCCAGGACTCTCAGGACTACACACACTCAGTTCATACCACCAGTTACAATGTCTACCTCTCCTAATCAGTCTCTCTGTTTCTCTCTTTCCTTCTTTCTCTCTTTCCTTCCTCTTCTTCGTTCGCTGGAATGACATTTCTCCGGAGTGATCACATCAGAACCCCCAGAGCAGCTAGAGGCACCTGAGCATCAGCGCCACCGTGGGTCTCCTGCCCTGGATCCTCCAGTTCATCACCCGGCATGACCACAGCCTCTACACTGACCAGCGCCTGACTCTGATCATGAACTCCACCATTACTCCCTCCTAATCAGACTGGATCTAATCAGACTGGATCTAATCAGACTGGATCTAATCAGATTGGATCTAATAGATGCCCTAAGCTCCTCCTCCTGTTAGTTCTGTCTTTCTCTTCATCCGGGTTCGACCTGAGGAGGTTGGGTTCCGCCCTTGAGGCTGCTTCCTCTCGAGGTTTCTTCCTCACTCAAGGGAGTTTTCCTCACCACTGCTGCCTCTGGCTTGCTCAAGTGGGGCTTGGACCCGGGCCCCCCAGCCCCCGCAAACCCCTACTATGTCTGTACAATAACTCAGTGTTTTTGTTTTTATAACAACCTGCTTTTCTGTGAAGCTGCTTTGAAACGTTGGTTGTAAAAAAGCGCTACACAAATAAATACTGATTAATTGATTCAACTCCTAGAGTCCCTAAGTGACCTACACTGAACATCATGGATGCAGTCACATGACAGTTTGTGTATGTGACCATATGTACAGAATGGCCGCTGTGTGATTGGTTAGTGCACGAAACCAGCTCTTTATAAAGGCTTGTGTTTTGTATCATAAGGACTGTTATAAACACATTTGTCACATCCTTGTCTGTCTGCCCGTCTGTCATGTCCATATGTCAATCAACGCCCCCTCTGGTTACTTCATGTCATTGCACAGCTATTCCTGCTCCCCCCTGGCTCCGCCCTCTCCCACACCTGATACTAATCTGAACTCATTAGGACTTCCATTAAGACCCCTGTGTTTGCCCTGCTCGTTGTGAAGTCCCTGTTTCCCCCTCGTGAGTCTAAGCCATGTTTCCCTTCAGGTCCTGTTTCCTGTGTTTTGTAGTGTTTGTGTTTATTCCTGAGTTTTGACCCGTGGCTGTCGCTCTCTCTCTCTTTATGGACATGTCCCTGCTGATACCTACCTGTGTTTTGACCCCTGTCTCCCGGACAAACCTTAATAAAATCAGGTATGCGTTTGCAACCTGCCTCAACCCCCCCGTTACAACATTTACCAGTCCAAATTAATTAATACATGAATAACAATAATAATAATAATAATAATAATAATAATGTTCTAATTTACATTTACATTTTGATTTCAGTTTTTATTCAATTGAATAAAAACCTTAATCTGTTCTCGGCCTTGACCGAAACTCGACTACTAAAAGAAAGTCTCGGCCTTGACTCGGATTTGATGTGACTTGGCCTTGACTCTGACTCAGATCTAGTGGTCTTGACTACCACGCTAGTTTACAAAGGCTTCAATTACTCAATAACTCTCATGTACACTCCAGAAGGAGGTGTGGGAGTGCGGTGCTGTTGGGAAGGAAGATAAAGGTGACCAGGATCAATAACTGAAGATACATTGAGGCTGATATGATCAATATTTATTATATCATGGCTTGAACGCACCGTACCATACGGCTTTTGGTGAAACATTCCACACGTTACGTTTCAGCCCCTTGACACTGCCATAAAATCCATAAGCATAAAGGCAAGGCACGGTGCCTATCTGAAGGTTAGAGGAGAAATGGAAGGCGAGGGATGAGGAGGCTTTAATTAGCTCTTCCCTACGGCAGCGTTTAATTAAAACCCTGATCCAAAAATCCTGAGTGGTGGACGGAGAAGAGAAGCATTTCAGTCCCATAGCACTAATGAACTCACAGCAGAGATGGAGACGGGTAAATGGGCCTGGTGGAAGTATACTGGACAACAAACTCATTACGGTGAAGAACTATAGTGAGGAATTACTGATTTTAGCCACAGAGCCAACATGCTTCTTACGTTTTCCCTCGTCTAGCCTTCATGCACACCCTCACCTGATTTCTGATCACTGCCCCGCCCCTTTGTCAGGGGTTCCAGCTGTGTCTTGTTCCCAGTGTGCCTTCTATGCCTCCTGTTTTCAGTCCGGTTGTTGTAGTGCTGTTGCCTTTTATGTTCAGGTTCACCAACTTTTAGGATCTTGTGTTTGCTGCCTTTGGCTCCTGCTCCTGCTCCTGACTCAGACTCGACTACTGAAAGTCTTGGCCTTGACTCAAACTTGACTACAGAAAGTCTTGGCCTTGACTCAGACTTGACTACTGAAAGTCTTGGCCTTGACTCAGACTTGACTACTGAAAGTCTTGGCCTTGACTCAGACTTGACTACAGAAAGTCTTGGCCTTGACTCAAACTTGACTACAGAAAGTCTTGGCCTTGACTCAGACTTGACTACTGAAAGTCTTAGCCTTGACTCAGACTTGACTACTGAAAGTCTTGGCCTTGACTCAGACTTGACTACTGAAAGTCTTGGCCTTGACTCAGACTTGACTACTGAAAGTCTTGGCCTTGACTCAGACTTGACTACTGAAAGTCTTGGCCTTGACTCAGACTTGACTACTGAAAGTCTTGGCCTTGACTCAAACTTGACTACTGAAAGTCTTGGCCTTGACTCAGACTTGACTACTGAAAGTCTTGGCCTTGACTCAGACTTGACTACTGAAAGTCTTGGCCTTGACTCAGACTTGACTACTGAAAGTCTTGGCCTTGACTCAGACTTGATTACTGAAAGTCTTGGCCTTGACTCAGACTTGATTACTGAAAGTCTTGGCCTTGACTCAGACTTGACTACTGAAAGTCTTGGCCTTGACTCAGACTTGACTACTGAAAGTCTTGGCCTTGACTCAGACTTGACTACTGAAAGTCTTGGCCTTGACTCAGACTTGATTACTGAAAGTCTTGGCCTTGACTCAGACTTGACTACTAAAAGTCTTGGCCTTGACTCAGACTTGATAACTGAAAGTCTTGGCCTTGACTCAGACTTGACCACTAAAAGTCTTGGCCTTGACTCAGACTTGACCACTAAAAGTCTTGGCCTTGACTCAGACTTAACTACTGAAAGTCTTGGCCTTGACTCGGATTTGACCACTGAAAGTCTTGGCCTTGACTCAGACATGATTACTGAAAGTCTTGGCCTTGACTCAGACTTGACTACTGAAAGTCTTGGCCATGACTTAGACTGGACTACTGAAAGTCTTGGCCTTGACTCAGACTTGACTACTGAAAGTCTTGGCCTTAACTCAGACTTGACTACTGAGAGTCTTGGCCTTGACTCAGACTTGACTACTGAGAGTCTTGGCCTTGACTCAGACTTGACTACTGAAAGTCTTGGCCTTGACTCAGACTTGGCTACTAAAAGTCTTGGCCTTGACTCAGACTTGACTTTTGAAAGTTTTGGCCTTGACTCAGACTTGACTTTTGAAAGTCTTGGCCTTGACTCGGACCAGACTTTTGAAAGTCTTGGCCTTGACTCAGACCTTGATTACAGCACTAGTTTACACATATATCGAATAAACTCAACTCGTGAATACATCCTGCTTCCAGGGCTCCTCTACCAAATGACTACAGTCACATGACTACTAAAAGTCGTTATGGCCAATGACATCTAACTTGACTACGGAAAGTCTTTGGCCTCTAGAATCATTAGACCTGACTATATCATAAAATCAATAATGGGTCATGTGACTCATTACTTCCCGACTACTGAAAGTCCTACTTTTGTTCGTACTTCATTTAGTTGCACTACAAATAATTATGTCTTAGCAAACCATAACTAACATACACACCACTTTAACATGGTGATGTTCAACTGAACTATAAACATGGTGTGATGGAAATATGACTGAATATTCATAACCCTGGTCAGATTATTCTTTCATTTTCCGAAGTCTGTGTGGGAATATGAATCCTATGACAGTCTCCTATGACTATGCTACTGCACTGGAGTGTCTTCTAAGTCTTCCATTAGGAAAACCCAGGAAACCACGGAGGTGTTCAGAATCTCGCCTGACCGGCTAATTATGATGTCATAATTGGGCTTGTGGTCATGCGACATTACGTCATCCCAAACATGCATGCTTCAGTTAAAGCCCAGGTACTTAACCACACCTTAACAGGTGTGTTGGAGCAGCAGACATGGAGGTGTGCAGATGGGCAGTGTCCAAGTGCAAGGCGCAAGTGCAGTACTCCTGTCAGTAATAACTGTTTTATCCAGTGCTTAAGTATTATTAGGCCTCATTGTGACATCATAATGGAGCTCTGAGTCATGACATCATTAACATCATTACCCTGACTCTGGTCCTGGACTGGGATTCACTGGTTTTGCATGGGTGTGTACCTCCTGGTTTATAAAGTATTTATAAAGTCTCTAGTTAACACTAGTTAGTTTTAAAGGAACGATATGTAAAATATTAAAAAGTTTAATAATTTTATTTACAGAAACAAAAAAAATAAGGAGCAACATATGAAGAAATCACAGTTTTGATGGTGTGTCCAAGATGCGTCACATCGACTGAAGTTTCCATGCTAGCCAGCTAGCCCCGCCTAGTCCTGTCTCCTAATACCACATAGTACCTGCAGCATAGAGACGTTAAGTTTGATGCTAAACTCGCAGTGTTTCTTCTAGACTGGTGAGGAAGGGAGGAGGAGGGAGGAGGAAGAAGGAGGAGAGAGGGAGGAGGAGGGACTGCGCATTTTCTGGTGTTATGTTGCCCGCTAATGTTCGAGGTATGAAGTATGCCTCAGGAAGTATCATCTTACATATCTATTCTCTAAATTTGGTTGCACCACCAATCCTGACTCCTTTAACAGTATCAGCTGAGTACTGTGTACGTCACCGCAGTTCAACCAATCTACAGACATGCTCATACGGAAGGGTGGCAGCTTGTGCCCAGTTTTCTGTGGAACAGCAGCAGGATCAGTCTAGATGCTTCAGGAGGTGGTCTACATTTCACCATATCTCAAAAATAAAATACTTACAGGACGGCATGATGAACTGTGGCTCCGTATTTCCTGCATAGCCAATCTTTGTGTATCTGAAAAATCAAAATAACAGCAGTTTATTAATATGGGGAAAGAAGAAGATCCCCAAGGGTAAGTTCCCCCACTACCCTTATCATTTCTCCACGTCTCATGTCATGTCATGGTGAAATCGGTTCAGGTGTGTACAATAATCTTTTACCATCAAGTATTAACTGTTGAATACTATTGCTAATTATTGCTAATAGTGTTGCAATAATAAAAAAAAAAATAAGAAGAAGAAGAAGAAGAAGAAGAAGAAGAAGAAAATAAAATAATAATAATAATAATAAAATGATAATAAAATAAAATAAAATAAACATAACAATTATAATAATAATAAAAGAATACTAAATAATAAATAATACTAATAATACTAATAATAACTAATAATAAAATCTAAAAAAATAATAATAAAAGAAGAAGAAGAAGAAGAAGAAGAAGAAGAAGAAGAAGAGGAATGCAATTAAATGTGTTACATTAAAAATATAATTATGAAATATCTATTGAATCACTATTAACTATAAGTGTTTCTATTATTATTATTATCTTAGTTTAAAGGGGTCCATATAAAAACAAAAACAAAAACAAAAAATCTGACGTAATACATAAACACTGTTAACACACCACTCCCTCATCAGTCCATTAGGTCCATACATACAGCTAAGCTGCAAAAACAGCCTGTTTTTAATTCACACATTTACATTCATCCACCTTTTCAGCTTCGTAGCCCCACCCCCTAACAGTTAGCAGTGAGCAAGGAGTGTTTAAATTAGACACCATGCATCAGAACAAAGCTCGATAGCATAAAGGAGGAGTAGAAGAAGCAGCTTGTTTAAATCTGTTAGAGCTCCTGTGTCTTTGAGCCCCGCCTCCTGATTAGCCCAGCAGGCTCCGATAGGTTAGCTCCCCCATTAGCTCATAGCCCATAGCTCGCTGGTCAACCACTAGCGCAACTCCCTACTACATTTCTTTCACCTTCACACTGCAGTTCAGTCTGATCCTGAAAGCTAGAGGATGTTTCAGAGTGGTCGGTTTATACTGCTTCAGATCTCTGTGTGTAGTGTGAGGGCGTGCCGAGCTGCTGGTGGTGGGCGGGCAATAAGGACCGTGTTACTAGATGATGTCACCTTGTTACAGAGACAGAGGCTGGAGCTGTAGAGGTTCCTAAAGGTGTCCTGTGATAATCCATCCCATGCAGCTTGAATATCCTCACACAGTTCCTGCAGATGGTGCGGTAGAGGTGGAGGTGGAGGGACACCAGGCCTTCTGGACGTGTGACTACAAACCGTCCATCTTGGTTCTGACCACGGTGCCTCCACACACGGATTCGTTGGTCGTCTCCACCAAGACTAAAGCGGGACTCGTCACTGAAGATGACCCGCTGCCATTCTGAGTCACTCCATGACAGTCTGGTACGACACCACTGCAGTCTTTGGTGACGGTGACGTGGTGTTAGGGACAGTCGTGGTAACGGTCTGTGTGCATGTAGTCCTGCGTGGTGCAGCCGTCTGCCAATGGTCCTGGCACTAACAGGAAGACTCATGGTGGGCACCACTGCTCATCATTCCTGTCGGTTGATTCCTTCTGGGTGCATCTGTATGATGGGATTAAATGACCTATGACCTCTAGGAGAAAGAACTCTCATTACTTTAATCCTATAGCATCTATACACTAACAGATACCCTCTCTGAGCACGTCATCAGGCATCTACACTCACTGTCCATGTCATCAACTCCACTGACCATACAGGAGCAGTCAGTAGCTGCTTATTGATTACCAACCCAGCATATAAATTCTACATTCTGTAAAACCTACTTGCCCAACTGATACCAGATTTACCATGGGGCTTTTTCACCCAGGGGCAGGGGGCATAGTGCTCTAATAGTGTTTTTTATTTATTTTTTTTATATGTCATAATCTTCTCAAAACTATCATGAACCACCTCTCAGACCCCAGGCAGAAACACTCTCGGCCACTTTAAATATATTACAGTATTTAAACAACAACTTTCTGTGCAAGGCAGCATTTAGAAGCTGACGTCTGGTTACCATCACCACCTCTGTGAACAATTCGGACTTCTCCAGAACAGAGCATTTTACCCCAAACCACTCCCAGCCGACTTTGTTTACATCCTAGCCATTTAGAATTTTAAAACCGGGTGGAATTCCCCTTCGTAAGGCTTGTCCTACCCTGCAGAGCTGTGCAGAGTTTCAAACACATGAACAACATGCAAAGTAAATGAGAGGATGGCAGCCCACAGCAAAAATGACTGTTGACCTTGGTTGACCATGTGTTTACTCCATGATAAACAGATACTGCTCTGTGCCTAGATTGGGGGTCTTCTATTTAAAACAGCATCATGCCATTTCTGAGTTATGGGAATGCAATCAGCTGTTAGGCATGCATTCCCATGCATTAACACAGAGCTGGCAAAATAAATAAGACAAAGCTGTAGGAGGAAGGAACAGGGAGAAGCAGGCAGGCTAGGGGCCATAAAGCAAGCCCCAGAACTCACCCCGTCCCGCAGTCAATCACGCAGGGAGGTAAGCGCACTGCCATGTCCTGACAGCAACACCAGCACGACCAGCATCTGCGGCAGCAGCAGCGACTTGTGTTCTGCTTACACAGCCCCAGAGAGAGCTAGCTTAGCACCGCGGAGCAGCAGTCAGCCTTATGCCCCCTGTTTACTATTTCATTATTTATTTATTTTCGTCGGGAGAGAGACTACTTCCCGAGTAAAGGGCGAGGGGAAAAAATAGAAACATGATGGATTCAAGTTGGCGTCCCTTTTCGACAGCTTGTGGTTGGAACTTTCCGGTTCCACCTTAAATGGCGCAGCAGATGCATTCTGGCGCCCGAGGCAGCATTCTGACAGCTGAGGCGCCAGAATGCATCAGAGGCGCCTTTTAAGGTGGAACGGGAAAGTTCCAAACACAAGCTGACGAAATGTCGCGATGAAGGAAGACGGACAGCTTTTTACTCTAGTAAGCTGTATGTCAGACATTCAGTCGTTTGATGTCTTTAAAGCAACGTATTTGAGCCGTTATAACATGCCGTTATAACATATGAACTCGAAGGTTTGCTAGTTAGCTAGCGAGCGGCTAGCTCATTTGGGTTTCTCTGACCACCAGGAGGCAGTCTCTCCCTGCAGCACAGCGTCATTAAAGGTGGTTAAAATGGCATAGTTTATATCATTACCTGCTGTTTAAACGCTTAAAAAATAAATATAATGATAATAAAGTTTTATTTTTTGGATTAAAAGAAGCCTAATGTAGTTATAGCGGAAGTACCCATCAGTAGATATAAGACGCTCGTTCTTCTTATGTATAAACATTTTATACCACTCTTTTCATGGTACAGTAAAATATATATATATATTTATTATTTTATAAATATATGTCTATACTTTTGGACAAGGTCCGTCGCCGTTCTATAATTATCCTACACGAATTATTGGGAGATGAGGACTTTTATTTTGACGAGCTGTGTGCCCGGGATAACCCGGAAGTAGAAGTGAATGTGTGTGTGTTTTGCGCGAAAACTGAAACACTACAGGGAGATGAGATGAGATGTCAGAGAGAGTAAGGATGGCAGAGACTGGAGCTCAGGTATCAGTTTTTAATCAGCGTTTTTATTTTTACGAAGCAGGGTCTGTAAATGAACGGACTTTAAATAAAAGTACCGAAAGTTAAGCCTGCCCAGTGCAGAGAGAGGAGGAGAGGGAGAGGGAGAGAGGGGGGTACCTTGTTATTGTATTGTAAGAATATATATACTATTTATTCTTTTTTTTTGAAAGACCATGGGAGACAATACCAAATTACAATTATCCATTCAATCAATTCTTATTGACTAAGGACAGCTCCAAAATAGACCTATTCAAGTGCTTTGCTTTCAGTGTATGTATACTTTTATATACCCATATATACATAGATACCTAGTTACATACACACAAACCCCTTTTTCTTGTCGTTTTTCTTAAGGTAAGCATACTTACCTGTATACTTACTTAAACATGAGAATCTCTGACTTTCCCTTCAAATTAGTATCTTAGAAACTATTTACCTTCCAAAAGAGGAAGCATGTTCATTAATAAAGAGGAGAGTAAATAAAAAGGAAATTATTAAAAGCCCTACACACAGTCTGCTTGCTGGGGTCTTATATATATACTTGCCACCTAGACCAAATCTGACAGAATTAGCCAATCTGAATTCTTAAAGAATAAATTAGCTTTTCCACAGTATAAGTTTCATAAACAATGTAATACCAGTCAGAGAGCCAAGGAGTTTTCAACAATTTTATATAATTTTGACCTATGTCTAAAGAACGATTTCCCAGATAAAGTTAGCCAAAGTCAAATGGTATATTAATCTGAACCATCTTAGTGAGAGCCTGATGGATATCCTTCCAATTGCCAGATACAACCATACACTCCCAAAAGATAAGGAAATTTTGCATGAGCTTAGTTACACTCCAGCAGTCCAAACCTGAACCTTGGTATCGTTTCTGCACAGGTGTAATCTGGTAACAGGTGTAATTTTTCCAGCAAAATTCTCTGCATGTTAAGGAACTTGTTGTTGTCCACTGAAACTGACGTATTTTCTGACAACGATATTTTCCCCATCCCTCTCCCACTTTCCTTCAATGTTGAGTGTGTTATCCGTCCTACACAGAAGGAGTTCTTCACAAATCCTAGAAATAATTTCAGGACAAGTACTGATTTACTAGTTCACCGAATAATATTGAGGAGTCCTGTCTCAACAGCTTGTGGATTTACATTTTTAAAATATGCACTGAAGTAACAGCGCACTTGAAGACATCTATAAAACTCGTTCTGTTCCAATCCATAATCATCCTTTAAAGACTGAAATGATCGGAATTCTCCTTTATGTAAAAAGGTAATGTATGTTGACCCTTCCCTGCCCATACCCTGCCCATAAAGCCTTTGTCTTCCTTATTAGGGGGAAACTTGCCACCATAGGCACACCATTTCAGCAGTCTTATTAAATCCTGTATCCCACATAAAGTAAAGTAGTTATCCTTTCCCAAATGTTCAGTGTTAGATTGATCCAGGGATTTTCCTTGTCCAAAAGCTGTTTCATTAATGTTCTATCAGCTATCATAGCTAGCAATGGGAAATTTACTGCCAATGCATTTTCAGTTTCCTTCCATCTTAGTGTTCACTACTCCAACCCATGGGCGTGGTAGTGGGGGGAAAAGTTCTACCTGACTATCCATAGCCCGCAATGGGAAATTTACTTTTTGCTCACGTTCCTCGTCAGTTACTGGCTTCCATGACATTGAGAGTGTACAGGGCCCAGAATTTGCTGATACGCCCCAGCTCCAACCTATTAAAGACCATAGGGGATTTCTCCTTTTTCTTTTCCCTGCTGTAGTGTGGTATACTTAATTCTAGGTTTATGCTCCTGCCAAATAAACCAGGAAATCCATTTGTCCCATTCTCTACATTGCTGATCTGATATCTCTACCGGTAGACTTTGAAAAAGATAAAGTAATGGAGGTCGTACGTTCATTTGGATTGTTCCCACCCTTTTGATTACGGTGAGGCACGGGATAAGGTTCCATTTATTTAAGGTTTTGCCTTTATATAGTATTCAAGAGACCAAAGTTTTCTTGAAACAAATCTTTTGATGAAGTCACCCCCAAATACTTTATTTAATTGGACTGCCAATTAAGCCTATCTTTTTTTTTTTTAGCAATTGTTTACAGTATAGTGAAGTTACAGTGAAAGGAGAGCTATTCATGACGGATGGCTAGACGGACAGAAAGATGGATGACTGGATACATAGTTAGATCAACTGACAAATAGATGGGTAGATGTCCTGCACTCATCATTAAAAACCTTTAAAGACAGCCTTCATGTTTTTCCATATGCATTACAGTTTATACTGGCACTGTCATACCCACTTTAAACCTGCTTCTTAATTCTGCCACACTTTATCATCCTTATTGTCTTCAGTGTCTTACTGTCTCATTATGTCTCTCTCAGGACCCTTAGTTGATTCTATCGTATGTCTTGTGTTTGTCTATTTTATGTTTAGTGTTTAATACATTGAATATACTCTTGTTTTAGATGTATTGTATTTATGGTTTAATGTTTATGTGCTACAGTTTGGGTCCGAGAGTAACGCATACACGTTTCCAAAGGTGTTAGTTTAGCAGCTTAAACCATAGCAGAGTTTACCCATAGGAAAAAGAGCAGGAATAAATATACATCTACAAATATATGTAATGTTCTTGTTGGTGGAAAGTGATCTTTTTAGCCCTACTACCTCATACACAGACCCATGCAGGGAATGTCTCCTCCCATGTGTGGAAAATGGCTTCGAAGCAGATGTTAATGATTGGCTAAAAGACCATAGTGTGAAGGAAGTAGCTGAATCTGCAGGTGTATGGAAGCGTGTGGTCATACGGGTCTACCATACTAGATCATCCCAGTCTACAGGGAATTCTCCTCGGAATGTGTCAGGGAAAGCATCCACCAAATCTGACCCAACTGGCCAATTCTTTGATGTAGGAGTGTCTGAACATTGATGTGGCTACTTCCAGAAACTTGGTCAGTCCATACCAAATCCAGTCACAGCTGTTATTGGTGCTGGTGGAGGCGTTACACGCTATTAGGTCCGGTTCAGTCACAGGTCGACAACACGTTTTGGTTGTACAGTGCAGTGTAGGACTTCAGGCTTCTCTAGGTTCTGTTCCCGCTATGTAGCCAGTCTCTAAAGAGCTTACAGATGAGCTGTGTTTGCCCATCAGCCAACGCGTTAGCTAACAGTTAGTCTGAATTTGTCTCAGGTTGTTGCTAAATGTTTTTAGTTCGGGGTGTGAAGCTCCTCTGGGCCTCATTCGCACCCATTAGCCGGAGTTTTATGTCTTCTAACAGAGGGGATTCAGCTCAGGGAGGTCTAGAAGGTGCTTGACTGATGAGTTGAGCTGGGAATGTTAAATGAGGGAGAGTTCTTAACTGCAGTGCTTATACGAATATCACATATAGACCCAGGTAATCTCGCAGCATTTCAGCTGTGTCCACTCCTCATGCTGTGGCAATTTAACCAAGACCTTCATATCATCCGCAGCTGTTAGCCAGAATCGAAGGGCGACAGTCACTGAAAGACATCGATCAGCACGTGTTTCCTGAAGATGGTGGACCAGCTCAAGGTAATAATTTCAGCCTCTGGTCATATGACATTGATGTTGATTGAGTGTGAATAAGCTGAGCTTCCTCTACAGAGAGCGCACTTCTGCACAAACAGCGATTTATTTACTGAAATCTATATGTTGTGGAAAGGGTGAACGCTGAAATGTGGCCTGTGGAACAGTGGAACGTGGAAGTCCACAATAGTTTCTGCATCATTGAGTCATTGAGATGTTATTAATTATTATTAAATTAATAACGGTCAGTATCAGTCGTGGGCTGGAGGTTAGGGAATTTACTGTCACAGAAAAAATAAACCAAATACTCACAGCATCAGATGAATTGTTGAACAAATAGTTCCACCTGGAAGGAATCAACCGACAGGAATGAAACTTATTAGACTCAGAATCGAGATTTATTTTGATTTATGTTCACACATACAAGGAATTTGCCTGTGGTTACAGTAGCTCACAGTGCACACAGAGTAACAACATAACACACACACACCAATACCTTACATACCTGTAAACCTTAGTGGGAAGGTTTAACATACCTGTGTATGTGGCATATTCAAGGACGGCCATACCGCTGTACCTGACCGACCCAACAGCCACCATTACGGACATCCAGCGAGCAGTGGTGTCCTCCATGAGTCCTCCTGTTAGTGCAGCACCATTGGCAGACGGCTGCACCACGCAGGACTACATGCACACAGACCGTTACCACGACTGTCCTTAACACCACGTCACCGTCACCAAAGACTGCAGTGGTGTCGTACCAGACTGTCATGGAGTGACTCAGAATGGCAGCGGGTCATCTTCAGTGACGAGTCCCGCTTTAGTCTTGGTGGAGACGCCCAACGAATCCGTGTGTGGAGGCACCGTGGTCAGCACCGAGATGGACGGTTTGTTGTCACACGTCCAGAAGACGTGGTGTCACTCCACCTCCACCCCTACCGCACCATCTGCAGGAACTGTGTGAGGATGTTCAAGCTGCACGGGATGGATTATCACAGGACACCATTAGGAACCTCTACAGCTCCATACCGAGACGTCTGGCGTGTTGGGTTAGCAAACACGGCGGCCCAACGCCATACTGAGAGACAGACTTCTGTATGTGTAGCTCAATAAATATTGATCATATCAGTCTAAACTTATCATCAGTTATTGATCCTGGTCACCTTTATCTTCCTTCCCAACACACCTGCACTCCCACACCTCCTTCTGGGTGCAGCTGTTGTTTAAGTGTATTTCAAGTTCAGTAATTCAGTTTTATATTTTGCCCATGTGCATCTCTATTAATGATACTATGAAGGAGTGTGAAATATTTGCGCTTTCTTTTTGTGTCCAGGTGATGTGGTTGAGTTTCACGGAGTTGAGGGCAGCGGAAAGACTGAGATGCTGTATCACTTTATGACCCACTGCATCCTCCCGAAGGACAGCGGAGGGCTGGAAGTGGAGGTAGTCTTCATAGACACAGACTACCACTTCGACATGCTGAGGCTGGTGAGCGTCCTGGAGGCCCGCTTGACCCCGCCGGCCGAAGAGAACGCCGGCGGCCCTGAGAGCGAGACGGAGGAGGCGGTTCGCTCCTGCCTGCAGCGGCTCTCTGTCGTCCACTGCTCCAGCTCCGTCCAGCTGCTCCTCACGCTGCACTACCTGGAGGGCACCTTCTGCAGCCGGCCCGCTCTCTGCCTGCTGGTCATAGACAGCATTTCTGCCTTCTACTGGGTGGACCGCAGCAGCGGGGGCGAGAGTTTAGCCAGGCAGGAGGCTAACCTGAGGAAATGTGCCGAGCTACTGAATAAGCTCCGCAGAGACTACGGCGTTGTGGTTTTTGCCACTACCCATGCTATTATGAGGAACTACTCGTCTGCGGCCGCCTCTACTTCGAGTGGGCCGCCGGAAGCGAGCGGTTCGACTCCATCCTGGAGGAACGTTACGGACTTCGACAAGCCTTATCTTTGCAGAACGTGGCAAAGGATCCTGACCCAGAGACTGGTGTTTCTGAAGAGTGAGCCTGTGGGGGAGAAACCGGCCTTCTCCGTGGCGTGCAGCACTGTAAGGACCAGAGGTGTTAAAAAATCCATGTTCTATGTCACAGACGGAGGAATTAAGTTCATTGAAAGGCAGTGAACGAGTAGATCTCCAGTGTCAGCACCTCACATCGTCGTTATTTCTGTTCTCATTTATTTTATTCCAAGTAAACCAAGTCCTTGGGTGTGAATTGCTCCATCCTAGAGAGAATTACTGACCACATTAGAGTGGTGGTGATGGGGCCCAGAGGTCGCCACGCCTACCACACACATATAGCGTTTTATTTGACAGTGATCCGACACATGTAAGTGTTCGTTGGGGACTGTTTTGAAACAGCTATGTCAGGCAGAGATATGTTAGAGCCATGATCCTCTTCAGACGTCTGCTTCCCACCATCATCACCAGTAGAGTTCTGACTCTAGACGTTTCTCATTTCACGCCAGACCTCTCTGGATGACCCTGGATTTCATTTATACAGACAAACTGTAGAAAAGTCCAATTTAATTCCAATTCCAGTTTCCTTCTCATATAAAATGATCAGATAATCAGAGATACAGGGTTTTATGATGATGGCACATGTACACTTCAAGCCAGTAGGCCCTGCAGAGTTCAGGGTTTAGTGTTCTCCTAGGTTCAGCACCCCTGATTAAGCTCATCTGTGATTTATCAAGCTATTCAAATATGCAGGAGCTTGGGGAATCTAGTTTGGACCTGCAGGAAAGGCTCTTGGCACTAATGCCTGCCCTGTGTAGTTTGCTGCTCTTACAGTCCAGAGCTCAGAAGGGATTTGTCGTTATGAACACCATGCTGTGTAATTGGGTCCTCAAGATTAAGACTGAAACTCGCTTATGTAGGTCTACAGGTCGCTGTGATATCGCCAAACACTCTTCCACTGCATGTAATTAAGCAGAGTTTCTGATTACTGAGGTGTTTTCACTGGCCGCTGTATAGCTGTGCTATAAAGTGAATATTAAAATGACTGTTACTTCTGTACAACCATATGCAAATGGTTTGGGACCCCTGGTCAGGTCACATGGTGTGGTCCTGTTGATTGTCTTAGTGTAAATAAGTGAACACAGAAAACACCCTTCTACACATCTATTACACATGTACCGCTGATTTGTTTAACACACTGGGGAGAAAATGCACATAGGCACGTACATATATACACACACTGGTTCCTTTATTAGCTATCTACACTCAGTGTCCATTATATCACCTCCACTGACCATACAGGACACTCTGAAGGTGTACAGGTCCAGACTGTAGTCCATCTGTTTCTCTGTATACTGTATTACCCTGTTCTTCAATGGTCAGGACCCCCACAGGACCACCATAGAGCAGGTATGATGTGGGTGGTGGATCATTCTCAGCACTGCAGGGACACTGACGTGGTGTGTTAGTGTGTGGTGCTGGTGTGAGTGGATCAGACACTGACCAAAACTATCCAGCCAACAGCCTCCTGAGGGCAGTGTCCTGTGGGCAGTGTCCTGTGGGCAGCGCCCTGTGGGCAGCGTCCTGTGGGACAGCGTCCTGTGTCCACTGATGAAGGACTAGAGGATGACCAACACTGCACTGTGCAGCAGCAGATGAGCTATCGTCTCTGACTGTCCATCTACAAGGTGGACCAGCAAGGTAGGAGTGTCTAATAGAGTGGACAGTGAGTGGACACAGTGTCTAAACACTCCAGCAGCACTGCTGTGTCTGATCCACTCACACCAGCACCACACACACCAACACACCACCACCACGTCAGGGTCACTGCAGTGCTGAGAATGATCCACCACCCACATCATACCTGCTCTGTGGTGGTCCTGTGGGGGTCCTGACCATTGTAGAACAGGGTAATACAGTATACAGAGAAACAGATGGACTATAGTCTGGAGCTGTATATATGGCCTTGTATTATTTCTATACAGGAGGTGCTTAATTAATTGACCTATACAGAATTGAATACTGTAATCTAGGACCTCTCAGTACTTTGTTTACTCAGGACTGCATCCTGGCTACAGTCCACCGGTGTTGCCTGCTTACTTGCTGTAAATATGAAACCAAAAGGTCTGTGTTCACTCAGCTGGTGAAACTGAAACATCACTCCGTCTCCATTTCACACAGACATGACAAGAAGCTGCTTCTGCATATGTGGCACCCTTGATATGACTGAACGCTTTACTCAGGGTTCATTAATAATAGGGTCCATTCTGTCCAGGCTGGGCTGGTCATGAGCACAGTCTACCAACTGTACACACATGCTCATCATCAAAAGGATAGCTGCACCCATCAGGAATCAACTGACAGGAATGAAACTGGGTGG
>JAMWET010002866.1:57500-70000 GCA_024036415.1 Prochilodus magdalenae | reverse complement strand
TTAGCCATGACAGTTTTATTTTAATATCTGATTCCTTACTTCTTCTCCTTGCACGTCCACTATAACATTGCTATAACTTGTTTAATGTGAGAGTTTCTGTTTTGCACTTAACTGGTTCCTGGTTTTTCTGATGGGCTTAGTGATGTGGTTGGTGTAGCTCAGCGGATAACACCACTACCCTCCAGGGAGGCACCATGTGGGAGACTGGGGTTCGAATCCTGGTCTGGGTGACTATGCTGTGCTACACCAATAAGAGTCCTAGGGCAAGACTAATAACACTACACTGGGCCTACCTGTAATATGACTGACCTTGTAAGTCGCTCTGGATAAGAGCGTCAGCTAAATGCTGTAAATTAATGAATTAAATGTTGTTGTCGTTTTTTTTGTAAATGCTTTATTTTAAATGAATAAAAAATAATAATCTAACCGAACAAAATCCCTGTCACGTCCTGTCTAGTCTAGCCCATTTTTCCCAGTTTTCTGTTTGTCTCGGTTCTTCCATGCGCCTTTTGTAGTCTAGTATCTTGGGCATCTCTTTGTTTTGGTTTTTGGCTCCTCCTGTCTCCGCCCCCTTGTCAGTCCCCTCACCTGTCCCTAGTTTGTAGCTCCGCCCCTTCCCAGGGGTTTCTTGTTAGTCTTTGTTCTCCTATACTCCCTGGAGTCCCCTATGTTCTTGCTTGGTGTTTTGTCTCCCTGCCGGTCGTTTGTCCCCATGGTGGTTGTTTTTGTAACCTGGTTTAGTGTTTCATAGTTTTTTGCTTCCTTGGTTTTGTTTTGAGTTGAAGCTCGGTGTTGGCAAAACCTGGCGAAGAGTGTTCGCGTGTTGGTGGGGTTTATGAACTGGTCCCACAGCTGGCAGCAATCAGTAGACTGGTGAGTTGGAACGGGGATTGGCGGGGTGCGAGCATGTGGGCGTGACGACACCGGGCGATGCACTCTGGGAGTCCAGAGGAGCAACGGAGGCAGGCAGACCCACAGGTGTGACACAAAACAACATGAACACCCCCCCCTCCCCCCCCCCACCGCCACCCGCAACCACTACAACCTAAACCCCTCCCCCTGTCATCAGGCTCTCCAACATAAAGGTGCCTGTAGAAGTGAATCTGGTACAGTCGGACGTCCGACCTTCTTAGAGGCGCACACTCGCAGCGCAGCTTGCAGACGCCCCAATACCATCAAACAGCACAGCTCAGAGCTGCAATACAGACAGATTACTTACAGATACACACAGCCAGTTCACTCACACCTACAGCTCAGCCGTATGACGGACTCCACACAAGCACTGATAACGCTACACCTGCAGAGGGTGAACACATGGGCAGGTAGATATACAGACAGGTAGGACATCCAGTCTTTGATCCAATCCAGATTGATTGGTTAAGGTTTTTACAGCCCTGTGGCCGGTGGACGTCTTGGGTAACCATGCTACACCAATAAGAGTCCTTGGGCGAGACTCCTGACACAACACTGGCCTACCTGTAATACGGATAACCCTGGAAGTCGCTCGGGATAGGTGTGTCAGCTCCAGCTTGTTTTGTAATGAGATGAAACTGGCTGGTAACTCACTCACTCATGTTTAACACGCTGAACATTCTCCACCAGGGGGCAGCGGTAGAGTGTGCCACACACTAGTGACACTGTCCATGTGTATGTAGTAGGAAGTATTCCTCATTCTTTCTGCTTCCTCCTTCCCTCATCTTTTTCTTCTATTCACACATTCTCTTCCTGTTTCTCTTTTCTGCTCCCTCTTTCCTCGTTATCTCTCTCTCCATTTTTCCTCCTCCTCTCTCATTCATACTTTCTCTCATCTCTCTCTTTTCTTCGCTCCTTACCTCTCTCCCCCTTTTTTGTCCTCTACTTTTTTCTCTCTTGCACTCTCTCTTTCCTCTTTTTGTCTCTACATTGTTTTCTTTCTTTCATTTCTTTGTATTTCTCACTTACCTTCTCCTTCTACCTCCCTTTCTCTTTTTTCATTTTCTCTCTGCTCATTCTACTTTCTCATTCTCTTGCTCTGTCTCTCGTTCTTTTTCCCCCTCGCTCTCTCACTCTTTCATTCTCTCTCTCATGGTTTAAACCACCCCCTCTTTTCTTACTTTGCCTGTCACCTTCTTTCCTATTTTTCTCTCTTTATTTCTTTCACACTCCCCTTCCTTCCTTCCTCTCTGTCTCTAATTCTATTTTTATATTTCTCGCTCTCTCTGTTTCTCTCTCTTTCGCTCTGTTTGGAGTAATTCGAATTATATAGAAACTTGAACATTAAATATTGGTGATTGTTTGCTGGCTATGCTTTTTGCTTTCACTTCAAGTCAAAAACAAGCTTAGGAGAAAACACTGCGGTGAGTTTGTAGCTCTGGGCTTCACCGGTGTGGGAACTGAACACTCCAGCTCTGTGCTGACGGTTCAGTCTTTGAAAAATAACACCCAACAACTTAAAGACTGGTTAATGCCCCAATCAGCACAGAGCCTACACCTTAGTGTATACCTGCGCTGTGGTAAGCTCTTATCTGCAACGGTCTGCAATTACACGCAACGCCACTAGGGGGCGATGGGGTTTCTATGCCAGTGTGTTGACTTCTCAGGCGTTCTACAAGCGATGCCAGCTAAAACTGAGAGGATTTTGTTGAAGCTGTTGCTGACCAGTCACAGCTGTGTTGGTCTTTGTCGGTACAACATGTAGTCACGTTGTTATTGAGGTCTACGTTGGGTACATGGCTACGCAGTACCTATGCTGTGGATACGACATAGATTTGACCCAGAGGCATAAATTGGCCTTTGCACCGTCACTAAAGACTAAACACAGATTTATTGATGTAGCGGCTTTTACAACAGATGTTGTCACAAAGCAGCTTCCCAAAGAATCTGGGGTCTGAGCCCCCAGTGAGTAAGCCAAGGGCGACAGGGGTGACTCCCTCAGCTCAAAAGGAGGAAACCTCGAGAGGAACCAAGACTCAAAAAGAGAACCCATCCTCCTCGGGTCAACACCAGATAACAAGCCCAGCGAAGGAAAGGAGCGTTCAGTGTTTGTAGGGTGGAGGAATGAGTGTCTGATTAGTCTGTAGTTAAGTAGCTGGGTCATTGGATGGGTCAGCAGGACGCAGGCCAAGCTTCCACAGCGCAGGACAGCCAGGATCTCCGTGGTGGTAAAGGCGAGCAGTGGCTCCCATTCAGAGCGGATGTAGCAACAGCATCAGGCCACACAGGATGGGCAGCAGTTCACCTCAGACAGAGAGAACAGATAGACTGTTAGCTCTGACAGAAGACCTGAACACGCTGTATGGTGTTAACAGAGTGCAGCAGTGACTCCGGCAGGCCTGGCTCTTACAGCAGGACTAACAGGGAGAGCCAGAAGGTCACACAGACATGAGGGCCCCTGAGGAGTCAGCGCCCCTCTGCTCCACCTTCAACAAACCTGAGGGAACATGAAGAACCTCTTACCTAGCAGAAACACTTACTACCACACGCTCCACTGAACAGGTAGGATTACCAAACACTCTCTGCCAGTGGACACCTAGATCTGCACCTCTTACCTCGCACCAACACTCCCAGCTTACCCAACACTCTCTGTCAGTAGACCCCCAGACCTGCACCTCTTTCCTAACACTCACTACCACACACTTCACTGAACAGGTAGGGTTACCAAACACTCTCTGTCAGTGGACACCTAGATCTGCACCTCTTACCTAGCAGAAACACTCACTACCACACACTCCACTGAACAGGTAGGGTTACCAAACACTCTCTGTCAGTGGACACCTAGATCTGCACCTGTTACCTAACACTCACTACCACACACTCCACTGAACAGGTAGGGTTTAAACCTGGTCTTACAAAGTCCCGAACACTGACTGGTAAGTTATTCCAAAGCTGGAATGAATCTAAACCTGTCCAACGAAGCCAAAGCTTTTCTCCTTTCAGCCTGACAGCCATCACTCGGTAGCTGCCAAATCAGCCTTTTCATTTGGTAAGTCAGAGATAACATCTGATGAGCTGAATCTGCTGAAGCTTCATTGGTTGATTGTGTGGCTGCAGGTTTGTGAAGCCCAGATATGGAGAAATTACAGAGTTATCCAGTTTACTGTGGTTTTGTTGACATTCAGTACTAATTCAGTTTCCAGCTAACTGAGACGGAGGAATCACACTCATCTGGTCTAGACAGCAAGTCCATCTCATCCCTAAACTGAGACTGAGACTGCTAGTGTATGGTCTGAAGATCAAGCCAGAGACCAAGACCGAGTCCTACACCCCAAGCCGGTATGTCTCGGGTTCAGGGCTTTACCTCCACACTCCTTCAGACCCCTATTAGTTATTAGATGGTTTGTGCGGCTCTTTAAAAGCAAACCAACTCCATAACAGGCTACTGATCTCATCAGCCCGACCGGTACTCCCAGCAGCATCACGGCGTTCCGCTCAGAGGACACTCCTTTGCCGCTTTCCCAGTCACATGCGCACGTACTCGCACACAGATCAGTCAGTAAGAGGAAATGTGTGGAAGCAGCGCAGTGAAAGAATCAGTGAGACGCTGTCTTTTCACACACTGCTCCCTCTTTCATTCGCCGAGGCCCATTTCCCCCTGCACCTGGACCGCTTTACACATCCTCACCAGCATCCTTGACCTTTAATGAACCCACTATTTCCCATTTCCAGACAAATAACAGGGCTTCAATGTCAGATTAATTAACAAACAAAACCAGTGTGTGTGTGTGGGTGTGTGCATGTGTGTGTGTGTGTGGGTGTGTGTGGTGTGTGTGTGTGGTGTGTGTGTGGGGGTTGATTCAAAGCTCTATTTGTTTTTAGTGCTTCTTAACTGTGCTAAAGGTTTATACTGGTTAAACATTGATTCGCTCAAATCGTGACTCAAATGTCCATGAAACTGCTCTTTAAATGAGACGCAGGTCATTAATTTATTTATCTGTGGCTTAACTATATGTGAAGTTACCACTCTGACGTTTAATGATGGAGATAAAGTCTTATTAGAGCCTAAATGAGGAAACATTGCCACATCCATCCAAAGTCCACTGATAAACTCTAATTAGAGCGCTGAGCGTCCTTACGTATAGTATTACTAATAGACCGGTCAGACTGATGTCCTGTGATAAGGTGGACATAGACAAAGCCATGTGCTGTATTCCCACCCTGCACTGCACTATATCCAATTAAGCAGCACTAATGACAGTGTGTATGCTGGAGTGACACTGTGTCCACTCACTGTCCACTCTATTAGACACTCCTACCTTGCTGGTCCACCTTGTAGATGGACAGTCAGAGACGACAGCTCATCTGCTGCTGCACAGTGCAGTGTTGGTCATCCTCTAGTCCTTCATCAGTGGGCACAGGACTTTATTAGATACACCCCCTTGTGTCTGCACGCCACTGACCATACAGGACACTCTGTAGGTGTACAGGTCCAGACTGTAGTCCATCTGTTTCTCTGTGTACTGTATTACCCTGTTCTTCAATGGTCAGGACCCCCACAGGACCACCACAGAGCAGGTATGATGTGGGTGGTGGATCATTCTCAGCACTGCAGTGACACTGACGTGGTGGTGGTGTGTTAGTGTGTGTGGTGCTGGTGTGAGTGGATCAGGCACAGCAGTGCTGCTGGAGTGTTGAGACACTGTGTCCACTCACTGTCCACTCTATTAGACACTCCTACCTTGCTGCTCCACCTTGTAGATGGACAGTCAGAGACGATAGCTCATCTGCTGCTGCACAGTGCAGTGCTGGTCATCCTCTAGTCCTGCATCAGTGGACACAGGACGCCCGTCCACAGGACGCTGCCCACAGGACGCTGCCCACAGGACGCTGCCCACAGGACACTGCCCACAGGACGCTGCCCACAGGACGCTGCCCACAGGACGCTGTTGCCTGGATAGTTTCGGTTGGTGAAGTTTATAAGATAACAAAAACTAAATCAAAGAATGAATAAAATCACTTTGAGATAACAAAACCATCCCTGGAGCATTTCACGAAAATACAAAGCAGGCATTACCAAAAAGGTAACAGCTGCAGAGGACACGTCTCTCCTAACAACCACCTGGAAGACATGGTGGACCACCAACACTGACCCCATCAGATAAACAGCACCTAAAGCTTCCGTCTTTGAGAAAGAGATGAGAACATCCAGCTCCACTCCTGCTTCAGATCTGAGACCATCCACAGGTGTTCCTGTCCATCCTACACCGCGAGAAGAGCGGACACACTACACAGTGAAAGGATGATGTTGGTTGAGGGCGGCACGGTGGCACAGCAAGAAGGGTCTGGGTTTGATTACCGGCTGGTGGTTCCGGGCTCCTTTCTGTGTGGGTTCCCCTTTTCTGGGTTCTCCGGTTTCCTCCCACAGTCCACAGTCATGAAGTCAGGTGAACTGGAGATGCTTAATTGGCCCCCACCCCAGATGTGCATGTATATCTGCCCTGTGGTGGACTGGAAGCCTGCCCAGGGTATTTTCTGCCTTCCACCCAAGGAGCGCTGGGATGGGCTCTAGCGCCCCCCGGTGACCCAGAAGGATAAAGGTTTAGAAGATGAGTGAGGGTGATATTGGTTGAGGCTCTTCTGTTTTCTCCTGATGCTGAAAAATAACAATCCTGTAATTAAAGACCTGTAATAACAGAACAGGACTGAAGTGCCTTCGGTGCACCTAACCCCCAACTGCTCCCTGGATACCAGGGATAAGGCTGCCCACCGCACTGGACTAGTGTGCCCCCTAACGAGCAGAACCAATTGGGGTGGTGGTCCGCTCTAAACCTTGCAAAGAAAAGACTGCTGTGTCTGATACAACAACGGCCCTGGGGTCAACAACGAATTAACCTAAGGGGCTGGGTGACAAACTGAGCATGTCGACAGATAATCTGCAATAGTAGATCTCCATCAGACCTGCTCCTTCAACTTCTTTCTCCTCCATCACTAACCTCCATCAGATCTGCTCCTTCAACTTCTTTCTCCTCCATCACTAACCTCCATCAGACCTGCTCCTTCAACTTCTTTCTCCTCCATCACTAACCTCCATCAGACCTGCTCCTTCAACTTCTTTCTCCTCCATCACTAACCTCCATCAGACCTGCTCCTTCAACTTCTTTCTCCTCCATCACTAACCTCCATCAGACCTGCTCCTTCAACTTCTTTCTCCTCCATCACTAACCTCCATCAGACCTGCTCCTTCAACTTCTTTCTCTCCTTCATTTTTCCTCCATCACTAAACTCCATCAGACCTGCTCCTTCAACTTCTTTCTCCTCCATCACTAACCTCCATCAGACCTGCTCCTTCAACTTCTTTCTCCTCCATCACTAACCTCCATCAGACCTGCTCCTTCAACTTCTTTCTCCTCCCTCACTAACCTCCATCAGATCTGCTCCTTCAGCTTCTTTCTCTCCCTCTTTCTCCTCCATCACTAACCTACATCAGATCTGCTCCTTCAACTTCTTTCTCCTCCATCACTAACCTCCATCAGATCTGCTCCTTCAACTTCTTTCTCCTCCATCACTAACCTCCATCAGATCTGCTCCTTCAGCTTCTTTCTCTCCCTCTTTCTCCTCCATCACTAACCTCCATCAGATCTGCTCCTTCAACTACTTTCTCCTCCATCACTAACCTCCATCAGATCTGCTCCTTCAACTTCTTTCTCCTCCATCACTAACCTCCATCAGATCTGCTCCTTCAGCTTCTTTCTCTCCCTCTTTCTCCTCCATCACTAACCTCCATCAGATCTGCTCCTTCAACTACTTTCTCCTCCATCACTAACCTCCATCAGACCTGCTCCTTCAACTTCTTTCTCTCTCTTTCTCCTCCATCACTAACCTCCATCAGATCTGCTCCTTCAACTTCTTTCTCCTCCATCACTAACCTTCATCAGATCTGCTCCTTCAGCTTCTTTCTCCCCCTATTTCTCCTCCATCACTAACCTCCATCAGATCTGCTCCTTCAGCTTCTTTCTCTCCCTCTTTCTCCTCCATCACTAAGCTCCATCAGATCTGCTCCTTCAACTTCTTTCTCCTCCATCACTAACCTCCATCAGATCTGCTCCTTCAGCTTCTTTCTCTCCCTCTTTCTCCTCCATCACTAACCTCCATCAGATCTGCTCCTTCAACTTCTTTCTCCTCCATCACTAACCTCCATCAGACCTGCTCCTTCAACTTCTTTCTCTCTCTTTCTCCTCCATCACTAACCTCCATCAGATCTGCTCCTTCAACTTCTTTCTCCTCCATCACTAACCTCCATCAGACCTGCTCCTTCAACTTCTCTCTCTCTTTCTCCTCCATCACTAACCTCCATCAGATCTGCTCCTTCAGCTTCTTTCTCTCCCTCTTTCTCCTCCATCACTAACCTCCATCAGACCTGCTCCTTCAACTTCTTTCTCTCTCTTTCTCCTCCATCACTAACCTCCATCAGATCTCCTCCTTCAACTTCTTTCTCCTCCATCACCAACCTCCATCAGACCTGCTCCTTCAACTTCTTTCTCCTCCATCACTAACCTTCATCAGATCTGCTCCTTCAACTTCTTTCTCCTCCATCACCAACCTCCATCAGATCTGCTTCTTCAACTTCTTTGTCTCCCTCTTTCTCCTCCATCACTAACCTCCCTCAGACTTTCTCTTTCAGTCCTGTCAGTCTCTTTCAGCTTCTTTCTCTCCATCTTTTTCTCCTCCATCAGACCTGCTCCTTCAGCATCTTTCTCTCCCTCACTTTCTCCTCCATCACTAACCTCCCTCAGACTTTCTCCTTCAGTCCTGTCCATCTCCTTCAGCTTCTTTCGCTCCCTCTTTCTTCTTCTGTGTTTAGTAACACAGTATTGAGAGATGAACTGATGATTTTGTCAGTTACTTTGCAGTACAAATCCGAAACCAAAGGTCTGATCTGATTGGTCGGAGTTGCTGTTAGCAGTTTGGTGCACAGTAACTCAGTAAGTGTAATGCGTTAGTGTACTTTACAAAGGCGGGACTCGTCACTGAAGATGACCCGCTGCCATTCTGAGTCACTCCATGACAGTCTGGTACGACACCACTGCAGTCTTTGGTGACGGTGACGTGGTGTTAAGGACAGTCGTGGTAACGGTCTGTGTGTGGTGCAGCGTGGTGAAACTCGAATCATTAGCATGTCTTGCCATGTCAGAACTACCCACCAAGTTTGATTCCTGTCAGTTGATTCCTTCTGGGTGCGGCTGCTGATGGCTGACATGCTGTGTGGTGCACTCTGTAACAGGGAGTGATTCCAAAAGCAGCTCCTCTGTGTGGTTAGCACTGATAGCTCAAGTGCTGAAGAGCTACTCCACACAGAACCAGACCATCCAGTGAGTACAGGGTGCTAATCACGTCACTCAGGATATAATGGGATTAAATTACCAAACTCTCAGCACTTTAATCCTATAGTATCTATACACTAACAGATACCCTCACTGAGCACGTCATTAGGTATCTACACTCACTGTCCATTATATCACCTCCACTGACTATACAGGACACTCTGTAGGTGTACAGGTCCAGACTGTAGTCCATCTGTTTCTCTGTGTACTGTATTACCCTGTTCTTCAATGGTCAGGACCCCCACAGGACCACCACAGAGCAGGTATGATGTGGGTGGTGGATCGTTCTCAGCACTGCAGTGACACTGACGTGGTGGTGGTGTGTTAGTGTGGGTGGTGCTGGTGTGAGTGGATCAGACACAGCAGTGCTGCTGGAGTGTTAAGACACTGTGTCCACTCACTGTCCACTCTATTAGACACTCCTACCTTGCTGGTCCACCTTGTAGATGTACAGTCAGAGACGATAGCTCATCTGCTGCTGCACAGTGCAGTGTTGGTCATCCTCTAGTCCTTCATCAGTGGACGCAGGACGCTGCCCGCAGGACGCTGCCCACAGGACGCTGCTAGCTGATTAGTGATTGGTTGGTGGACGATTCTCAGTCCAGCAGTGACTCCGAGGTGTCCAGCAGCACTGCTGTGTCTGATCCACTCACACCCGCACACACTAACACACCACCACCACCACGTCAGTGTCACTGTAGGGCTGCGAATGGTCCACCACCACCACTCATAAGGTTAGGAGGGTTACTAATAAACTAGCCAGTGAGGTGGAATTGAAGCAGGGTTCCTGGAGAGCCCCCACACCTGGCTGTAATATTTAGAAGTTCCTAGAAGCCTTGATTACCTGGACCAGGTGTGCTAGATATTGGTGGTAGGTCTCCAGAACCAGGCATGAGCACCCCCTACAGTACAGTGTATACAGGTGGTTCTCCCAGGTGGATAGTCAGGCTATGGACTTGAAGAGTCACCAGTGAGTCACGTGGTCTTCTCTGACTCCGACCGAACTCCGAGGTCTAGTGGAATTTCACCATTACTCTTTATTTAGCAGCTGCACAGCCTTAAACTGGAGCAGAATTCCCAAATCAACATAAAACAGGTGGGAATCCCGATCATATCCGTCGTTCGGTAAGCTCTACGCACTGCCACGCCATCCGAGCGAAGGAGGAACATGGCGCAAATTAACTCGCCACCGTATCTCGCAGTCCCAACTCGGGGATCCGATCCGCACGGCACCGAAACTCCAGCTCCGCGCTTTCCCACAGCCCCGGCGCTGACTGAAAAGGCGTTTCACCCCCGTGTGAGCCCTGGCTGTATCCATCCGCGGGGTCAGCGAGACTTTTTCGTTCTCCGTTCCCAGCGTTTTTTCGCCGATATTTCGCGTACCCGCATCACCTACCCGTCCTAGATTGGCCTGCCCGGTGCCGTGCTCGCGTCAACCTCGAGTCTTGACGTTAAAGCCACCGGGGGCGTTTAAGGCGGGTCTATTTGGCCGGGCGGATGAGGAAGCGGTGCTGCGGTCCCTCTTAAACATGGCCACCATGATGGAGTAAAACGCTACAACTTTCAAATTCTCAGTTTTTATTTTGACTTTTTGACGTAAACCGGCAGTTTAATCTGTTTATTTTGTCTTCTCACGCCCGAAACGAGGAATGTTTGTTCTCGAAATCTCCTACCGAGCATCCAGTCCTTATGAGAGCTTTGGGAAAAGTTTGTTCTCGGATTACGTGCTGAATTAAGTTGGAAGCTGGGAAGGAAGGAAGGGGAAAAACAAGACTCGCACCAGTTCCGTAAGCTGCACTTTATATTCTTATTTCTTTTCTGACTGGTTTAGTCGCCGAGCTAAACCCTGGCGAGGGTTAAAAACCGTCGGCGAGTTTCGTTGTGCTTGTTTGTGGAGCCGAAGCAGAAGTCGGTTCGCTTCGCGTTCGCATTTCCCCGTTCCACCTTAAATAGAGCAGCAGTTACATTCTGGCGCCCCAGGCGCCAGAATGTAACTGCTGCACCATTTAAGGTGGAACGGGGAAATGCGAACGCGAAGACTTCAACTCGGGCTGCTAACGGCTATTCTACACAAACGAGTGCACAAACACCACCCAAGTGTTTCTCCCTGACATGTAAACGGCCAAACTGACAATTTTGGGCCACAATTCCGTCAATTTCTCCTCAGTATTTGTAGTACAAACGAGCCCGGGAGCTAGCTAGCACACCCCCACCCAGCCTTCCTCGGCTAGCTAGCTAGCTATCCAGCTAGCTAGCTAGCAAACGAAAGTGTTATTCCCCATAAAGCAGGCTCGTAAAGGAAGTAACCAGACCAAAACAAGAAAGTTGGGACTCTTTCGACCGTGCTAACATTAGCAGGAGGCGTACGTTTCTCGCTGGTGGCCGAAAACAAAGTTGTTTACCTGCCCTATGGACTGTCATTGTTTGCTGAGAAGGTTCATGAACCTGCTCCGGCCGTGTTAGGCTGAAGTCACGGGGCTTTTTGAGAAGTTCTCCTCACTTTGATTCCAGCATGTTTGGGATGCCTTGGTCTATGTCTGATCAGAGATAGCAGTGGCAGCAGCCATGACAGCCTCCTTGCCTAGCAGGCTGGGTTACTGAAGCTCCCACTAGTCTCTCCTGAAAGTCCAGATGGGGTGCTGGAGTGAGCTTTCACCACTGGGGCTACTGGTGGAGATCATTGGAGGATCTGTCAAATCTGCACTCGAGGTAGGAGGATGTCCTGACTCGCTGTCCGAGGCGTCCCATCATCCTGTCAGATGGAAAACCCAGTGAGCCTTGGTTCGCAGTTGAGCTTGGAGGTCTGCAGGCAGCAGGACACTTGGCTGTATACGTCTACTGTACGTTCAGGTGGTGTCACCTCAGTGCTTGGTGCTGTCCTGACTCTATCCGAGGTGTTCCTGGTAATCCCTCCATCCTGTGAGCCGGAAAAGTGAGCCCTGTTTTGCAGCTGTACTTGGAGGCCTGCACTCTGCAGTACACTGTACATCCACTATATGTACAGGTGGAGTCACCTCAGTACTGGGTGGTGTCCAGACTCTATTTTGGTAATCCCAACATCATGTAAGCCAGAAACCCAGTGAGCCCTGTTTGGCAGTTGAACTTGGAGGCCTGCACTCAACACTTGGCTGTGTAGGTCCACCGTACGTTCAGGTGGTGTCACCTCAATGCGGGGTGGTGTCCCGACTCTCTATTGGAGGCTTC
>JAMWET010002866.1:45000-52500 GCA_024036415.1 Prochilodus magdalenae | reverse complement strand
TATTTGTTAGCATGGCAGCGCTATTGTGTCTTGTGGTACCTGGGGCCTGAGGTGTGTGATCCAGCTCCAGAAGGGTTAAAACCCTCACAAGGAGGGTTGTAGGTTCTAACTACCTGGACCAAATCAGACCTGTCTGGTCTTTATTAGTGGCCTCCCAGCTTGTTAGAAAGGAGGGGGTGACGCCTGTGATGGACTTTTAGTTTATGAATGGTCTGGAGTGCTGTGTGTTCTGTATTGGTGATCTAGAGCGTTCCTATATGTGGATCTGGGTGTCCTGAGAGTTTCTGTGTAAGGCTGGAGGTAATAGCAGTTATGTAAACAATGTACCACAGTAAGAACAACTGGAACCTGTAGATAGATGGCGTTGGGCCGCCATGTTTGTTAATGCTACATGCCAGATGTCTCGGTATGGAGCTGTAGAGGTTCCTGATGGTGTCCTGTGATAATCCATCCCATGCTGCTTGAACATCCTCACACAGTTCCTGCTGATGGTGCGGTAAGGGTGGAGGTGGAGTGATTCCAGGCCTTCTGGACGTGTGATGTCACAACAAGCCATTTATCTTGGCACGGACCACAGTGCCTCCACACACGGAGTTGTGTTGGTCGTCCCCACCAAGACTAAAGCGGGACTCGTCACTGAAGATGACCCGCTGCCATTCTGAGTCACTCCATGACAGTCTGGTACGACACCACTGCAGTCTGTGGTGATGTTGACGTGGTGTTAAGGACAGTTGTGGTAACGGCCTGAGTGCATACGTAATGCTTGCCAAGTTCTAGCTAATAAACAGCACGTGTGGTTTTCAACCCTGAACATGAGCAACTGACCAAACTAGGGAGCAGGGTTCACTGCATGAAGCCACCATGTCTATAATAGCAGCCACACCCCTAAAAATGGTTCTCATTAAAAGGCTGAAATGCTCAAACTTCAACAAACTTGAGGGAGCTCGTAAGAGCAGTGGGAAAACCACGACATCCCCATCCTGATTTTACTTCCCAAGGACCCCCAGACTACGTTGTCAGGGTGGCACATTTTCACCCAAACCAATACAGTTCACTAGAGTGCCCTCACTCCTGAGTCCAGTGTGGTGTAATCCCATGCTTCAGTATGTCTCCCAATTCGGTAGTAGGTCTTTAATTTTCCACATAATGCTTAATGAATACTGTGTATTCGGGCACATGAGCCTGTCTTGCTTCCGCTTTTGCACCCTATAAGACAGAAGTGGGTGAATTCGGACGTAGCCCCAGTTTAGACGATGCCTGGAAGCGTGGAGTTGACCCTCTGGCGTTAGAGTGAAACACTGTGCTGGTTGAAGCTCTGTCGCTGTCGGGCTGCTGTCCTGCTTAGTTTTCCAGGGATTTTCTTCCTGATTGTTCCTTGTTCCCTTCTTTCTGCCGCCGCCACAGTAAGGTGAATGCACACTGCCAATCAGTGAGAAACTTGGAAGTGCAAATGGAACGAATATAGGGATGCATCAAATTTAATTTTTTTGGCCAAAGCCGAAACAGAACATGGGTTTTACCGATCATGGTGTTTCTTAATTTGGCCACTTTTTTTTTTACCACTGCATAAAGTAAATAGGCTAAATCCCAGAGAGCAAGCGGACATGGGCCACATCTAGCAAAGATATGGCACTGCTGGCATCTGCTGTGAACCAAAGGTGGCCCACGTATTTACAACATGGATTTGGCCCACTTGTCCCAAAACATATCTGGTCCACTTCTGGCACAGATACAGCAGGGTTGACTACTTCAGGCTGAGGCGTGGACCTAATCTGGCACGTATGTGGCCCATGTTTTGGTACCAAGGGCCAACCAAGTGCCATCAACCCATCTGGAAAGTGGGCCAGAGGAAAATGGGGAATGTGGGCCAGATTTGGGCTCGAATACTTGAACCTGAGTAACTCTCTGGTTCCTGTCTACATCTGGGAGCTAGGAAAAGGTAACGGCGCTGTTAGAAACTTCGTTGTTTGGTATAAATTATCCGGCCTTTTCGCTTCTGAACCCGAATATTTTTTTGCTGAACATTTGGTGCATTGCTAATGGGATGTGTCTACTTGGATGCTCAAAAATGAAGATTGAAATTTACTATATTGCACTTAAAGTCCAGGTTCGGCCAGGTTCCATAAGCCCTTTAAAGCCAACGAAGCCTTTGTGACGACTGCAGATATGTGGAAGATGACCCGCTTCCATTCTGAGTCACTCTATGACGGTCTGGCACTAACGTTGACGTGGTGTTAGGGACGGTCGTTGTAACGGTTTGTGTGGTCCTGAGTGGTGCAGCCGTCTGCCAATGGTGCTGCACTAACAGGATGACTCATGGAGGACACCACTGCTCTCTAAATGTCCGAAATCGTGGCTGTGGGGTCAGTCAGGTACAGCGATAAGGCCCGTCCTTGCTTATGGACATGCGTGACTGAGCGAAACCTAAGTCATTGGCATGTCTCATGATGTCAAACCTACCCACCAAGTTTAGTTCCTGGCATTGTTGTTATTGTGGAGATTATCCCAGGACGGTGTTTTCCAGGTGTTTCAGGATGTCGAGACTGTTTTCCAAGGGTCAGGGTGTTGCTGTTGATGCCCATCCCTCTCAGTCCCAGTCTTCAGCCCCAACCCTTTTAACACCTGTTATTGAAATGAGTCCCTCGTTCTGGTTTGGTTGCAGTCAGGTGCCGTTGGGCTGAAGTAAACAAACTCATTTTCCTTGGTAGTCGAGGGTGACTGTGGCTTTGCGGCACACATGCGTTCACTCTCTGAACCAGGTGTGAACATGTCCTGCCTCTTTAGATCAGGAAGTGACTCTAGACTCTGCAGTGGGCCTGTTGAGGTTTAGCGTGACGATGAATTGACACGCATGCAGATTTTTAGGCTGCTGTTGGATGTATGTACTATGCATCATGCAAACTGTGGTATTAACGTGGTTCATTTGTAGTTGGTTTCAGGTCCAGAAAACTCAGTTACAGGCCGAACCAGTTCAGCAGAACCACACTTAAAGGGCAGCCATGTGTGTTTCAAGGACGCTTGGGGCAGTTGACATTATTCCAAAGACTGCTGAGGCTGTGTTTGCATTACAGTGCTCATGTGGCCCAAGTCTACTGTGTATTTATTTATTTATTTGGCCAAATGATAAGCACTTTCGATCGCCTCCTGCCGTCTAGTCTAACGAGCCCCAGGTTGTCCACTTTGTGTTTGAGGGTTTGGGGTTCACCTTAATGCACATGGGGGTGCTTCCTTTTGTACTCCTCATGGAGGTGCCTGACTATTCCAGCTGCTTGTGCATGTATAATGCATACAATTGCCCGAATGTAGCTGCCATTTAATTTCAGGTGGAACTTTGGTTCTCCATTATGGTTCTTGTGCCAAACTGAAGGGTCGTACTAGAACAGGACGCTGCAACATGGTACAAAATCTCAATTTGTGTTAATGCTCTAGCATAGGCTAAAAAGGGTAGTACAGTTATGTACGTATACAACAATCTACTCACCATCAAAAGAGTCGCTGCACTCAGAAAGAAGTATGGGATTTCGGTTCTATTGGGAAAGAAGATAAAGGATACCAGGAACAATTAAATAACGATGAGTGACACCGGGCCTTCTGGTCATGTGATGCGTGAACCATTCAGCTTTTCGCTGACCATGGTGGCTCCACATGTAGATTAGTTTGACGTCTCCGCCAGGACAAAAGCAGGACCTGTCGCTTAATGCGCTTGCTAAGGAAGCGACCTACAAACAGTACGTGACCGGATGGACGTCAGGCAACAGATCCACCTTATTCAGCCAGTCAGGTACAGTAATGAGCCCCGTCCTAGCTTAGCCTATGTCAAGACACCACCCACTGAGTGTCCGGGCTCGGCGTTGAGACTAAGCATGCATGAGACGTCCAAATGCCGGCCTGCCACTCTGGAATCGCATGCATTAGTTCTCTGTGACGTGACACAATCAAACAATTCTAGTTCCGCAACATCCGAGAAGTATTGCCTAACTGGTACCTGGTATCTGAACCCTCCGTCCTCAACTCCAGTGCTGACTTCTGGTGTTGTCCTTGTGGTGGTACTGGTTTGTTCATTGCTGAAGGAGGCTGCTCAGTTGTGGCTCTACAGGCGCTACACACTCTTGCTAGCTTTAGCTTTAGCCTCTTTGCCTTCGTTAGCATCTTGCTAATGTACGTATACAGCACAGTGATGGTGTTTAGGTGTCTTATTACATTAGTGGTACTGGATGATTTGAGTTGTTGCACAAGCTTGTTTTGAGCGTTTGTGCTGCTGTTGTGCAATTTGAACCATCTTGCACCACATGGCTGTCAATTTCACCAGCTCGGAATTGGATGGGTAACACTGATCACGAACACTGATTGTGTGGCATGGTGAAGCCTTCTGTACGCTCAGGGAGAGAGCCGCATGAGGCCGGGTGTCAAGCAAGCTAGACGCTGCTTGGCGCTCTGGTAGCGTCGTCCTTCTATGTTTGAGGCGAGGCTGGAGCAGGGACGGTCTCCAGTTTGTGCCGAAGCTGTTTCCTCCTTTAAGAGCTCTGAACGTGCCAATGTTCAGACATGCAGTGTGAGCTGTCGGTCAACAAGATTTCTAATCTTGCACAGTGTATGCCTGGCTTGATAGGTCGTGACCTTTGGCAAAAGTCAGTGCTACAACTGAGCCAACATCCTGATGCCATGAGACCCCAATGCGGCCATGGTCCCACAGCATTTAGCTTGCCCACTGGACTCTAATTCTAAAACGACCCTACTTTATTTCCTTGGTCTAGATTTTGTCTGTATTTGGTCATATGACCACAACAGCTGCAATCAGATGGACGTTCCACTGAGCGCTCATCCAGAACTAGTAATGGACGACATTCGCTTCAAGGCGAGACTCTACAGGTGAATAGGGTAAATGCTTTAGCTACTGGAGATCACCGTCAAACCTCTCCTGTTGACTACTTGCGTCAAGACAAGTATTTTTTGTGTTACAAGTTTTCTGGAATTTAATTAAAAATTAATTTTAAATAAGCAAATGAATTGGTATACAATTTTAAGGACAGAAATCTGAGCATTGGATAAAGTCAGGTTTAAAATTCTCGCCTCAGTTGGCTGACCTATTAGAATCAAAGATTTGGGATCTGTCTCATCGCTTTGTAAATCAGGAAACGCTGTCAACAACCATTAGATATGGATACAGCTGGGAAGTCTGGTCAATGTAAGGGCCACTGAAGTGGAGATTCCTGGCTCAGAGTGTGAGGAAAACCTCCATTTGAGGCCTTCAGATATCGCCACTGTTCAAAGATCACAGTTTTTGTCGATTTTTACTTTGACGCTTCAGTTGATCACAGCAGCTGTTGTTTACACTGTGTGAACGTTTCCTGACGAATGGACCAACAGAAATGGTCCGAGTCTGAATGGAAAGACGCCTGGTTCCATTGACTTGCAATAGGATTAATAATAATATAATAATATTATTATTATTATTATTATTATTATTAATAGTAGTGGTAGTAATAATAATAATATTATTATTATTATTATTATTATAACTACTACTACTACTACTACTACTACTACTACTACCACTGCTAATACTATTATTATTATTATTATTATTATTATTATTACTATTATTAATAATAATAATAATAATAATAATAATAATGGGTTACACTTCTGTAGCGCCTTTCACAAACCCAAGGAGGCTCTATAAACAAACAAACAAACAAAATCTGAATAATGAAGAATGAAAATGTTCAGAGAAAAGAAATTTTTGAGTGAGGTTTGAAGACGGAAAGAGAGGGTGAGGTGCGTATAGATGAAGGAGGGAGTTCCAGAGTGTGGGGGGCCAGCAACACTAAATGACCTGCCACCCATAGAGGAAAGCCTGAACCTAGGAACAGCCAGGAGACCAGAGTCAGAAGACCTTAGCTTACGTGATGGAGCATAAGGATGTAGGAGGGCTGACTGACAGGTGGGTGCTCGTCCGTGCAGGGCTTTAAAGGTCAGGAGGAGGATCTTATAGTGGATAGGCTCTGTAACTGGTAGCCAGTGTAGCTGAAGAAGAATGGGGGTGATGTGAGCGGACTGCTTGGTGCGGGCTAAGACTCTAAAACAGTCTTTGGCCTCCCCTGTAAAGTTGCTGTTCTGGAGATGCTTGTTTTTCTTTGGGCAGCGATGATGTGTATTTATAACGCTATTTATGCAAGTAGTATTCAACCAGTTAGGTTTCGTGGTTAGGTTTAAGTCCCCCTTTGGTTTCCACGATTGGTTTTCTGATACACAGGAAATGGCTATATTTGGATCTGATAACGCTGCGTGTGCAGGAGGGCGAGAGCTCTAAGAATTGTGTAGTAGATGTCTACTGTGGCTTCGTAGGAGATCTCACTGCTACTGTGAATTACCAGAGACGTTATGAATAAAGACACGGCCTGCCAGTTAAAGGAACCTCAGCAGAGATGGAGGCGAGCCTTGCATGGCTGTAAGGCACTGACTGGTTGCGGTGCAAAGATGGCCGCCGAGTGAGCAGAGTTAGAAGGACTTTGAAATTACTCAGAGTTGTTTTCCAGCCATAAACGTTACGTCTAGGTTGAGTGACAGCCGTGTGTGTGTGTGTGTGTGTGTGTGTGTGTGTGTGTGTGTGTGTGTGTGTGTGGGTGTGTGTGTGTGGGTGAGGGAGCATGAGCGCGAGCACATGTGCGTGTGTGTATACCCTCATGTCACCAGACGTTCCAGGTAAATGACCTTGAACTCTTGAGTAGAAATCAGTACAAGGGGTATAAACCACAAGGGTTATAAATCTCTGCATCATAAAGTTTCAGTTTTTTAGCTCATTAGTTTTTAATAAAATCACCCTGAATACCCAGAAATGACTTGGAGGATAGCAGGTTAGAGATTTGGGTGTTGTGTGAGTGTGTGAGTGTGTGTGTGAGTGTGTGAGTGTGTGAGAGTGGGTCCTCAGACACTCAATCTGGGAGCAGGAGGTGGGCGACTGTCATATTGGGAATGCTTTATATTGAAATTGGAATTACCTGAATATATATACTATTATTTGTATATGACAGATATTTATATTTTTGTATATGGATTTATATACGTACGTGGTCTAAGACTTATATAATGTGTCTGTACACATATATACAGTATATAACTGTTATGTAATTTAATGTGGGATATGTATTTATGTAAAACATGTTCTGTGTACATATACAGTAAAGTGTCTATGTTGTGTGTGTGTGTGTGTGTATGTATGTATGTATGTATGTATGTATGTATGTATGTATATATACATACATACACATACATACAAATTTACACAAAAAATTGGTTCTCCAGAAATAGACTACCCTAACAAATTCTGACCCAAATTATCAGCCGTATTTGATTTTCTATACTCTCTCATGAGCTTCCTGCTTCTTATTGTCTTGGTTCTGATTGTAGTGATGAACTGCTAGTTCTCAAGCTCTTTGGATGGTCACATTCCCCCTCCTAAAACGTCAGACAATGCTGAAAACTGTAATTGGTCAGCCC
>JAMWET010002866.1:30000-32500 GCA_024036415.1 Prochilodus magdalenae | reverse complement strand
GGTACAGGGGTTGTGATTTGATGCATTGCAGAGATGGATGGCCATTATTTATTCATTTATCTATTTATTTTTTTTGGAAAACTTTCATACATCGCAGGTTATTCCTCATGCTAATGTTAGCATTGCACCCTTATGCTACTTGTTTACATTGGAGTGGAAGAGTCTAAGGGCTGAAGATGGATTACAGCACTGCTAGAGGTTTACACCCAACACTAAATGAACCACTGCCTGCATCAGTACATACATTAAACTGTTGGCTCATAGCCAGTAATGTGAACATTGGGAGAAAAAAAAATAATAAAAACTAATTTTGCAAGTATACTGAAATTATTCAGCCTGAACATTTTGACATTTTGAGCCGAATAATGTCAGTATACTCGCAATATTATTCTTTTTTTTTTTTGAGTATATATATTTTTAAAGTAATTTATACAAATATTTATTAATTTATACAGAATGGCGTTTTAAAGGATGATATAGACCTTTCGCTACTTCTATAGACAGGAACCAGAGTGGAACTCTTACTCCTCCTTAGCTCCCGAGGCTCTCACGCCGTATTCTTCCACAGCGAGTCACACCGGAGCACGCTGACGCTTCCCAACTCCTATTCAGCTTAAGCATTCGAGCTAAACGGCGCTCCAGAGTAAAGACCATAGCAGAGCCGCTACAGGCAGGCAGACAGACAGCAGATACGTAGCGTGTACACGCACATGCACGTGTGCACTTTCTTTCTCATGCCTGCATCCTCCTCAAAGAGGCTGGGAGGGTTTAGTGCTGATATTTTTAAGACGTATTGTGCTGTGTAGGTGTGCTGGGATGTTAAGGTGTTCAGTAAGTGTGTGTTAATTTAAGCTAAATTAATAAAACAATGTTAAATATTAATATTAGATATTCATCTCTTGTATCTTCTGTATTGATATTGGTACACTGAAGCACAACTTGGTCAACCTCTGGTTGTTTACTGAGCTGTCGATGAAGCTGATTGGCTGTCCCTTGTCTTATTGACCAGTGATGGCAAATTAAGAGTCTGTATTCCTAGTGGGACTGAAAGATGAATAAAGTAAAGCTCATTAAAACTGTAATTTCTGTGAATTTATTTATTTTTATTGTCACCTTTGTTGATTTAGAAAGTGCTTCAAGCGACCTCAAGCTAAATTTAAGACTTGAACAATTCTATAATGGTGTTATTTTAAAATTCGAGTAATCGACTATTCGTTTAAACCATCAGTAGATTAATCGGGAGTCAACAGTTATGTTTCAGCCATCCGTATTGGGTGACTACCACTCTTAACTCTTCACAATGCCGTCGTGTCCCGTTTTCTGTGCTCCAGTTATATAAATATTGGGGTTCGGTAAACGATAGTAGCTGCACGGCGCAGCCCTTTACTTCCTGTAGTGTACCGCAGTCTGCTGGATGGCCCTCATATAACCATGATGGCTAACCATATACCGGTGCTCTGTATCCGAACGCCCTAACCTGTTCACCGCCATCGACTGTGAACCGACTGTGTTGACTGATGACTGCTGGTTGTCTCGCGCACATGCTTACTCTTTCTTTTCAACTCTCTCTCTTTCCAGAATGTCATCAGAGGATAAGAGTGTGGATCCCTCTGACCAAGGCCCATCTCCTCCCCTGAGCAGCGCAGGGGCCACACCCTCAGGGAGCCCAGCACCCTCGGATAAGCGCTCCAGAGGAAGGCCCCGAAAGGATGCTGCTGCACCCAAACCCAAGCGCAAGTACGTACCTGCCTCATTTCACTGGTTCAGTCCGTGCGCAGGCACGGAGGTGTGCAGTCTTGGGTCACGAGTTTGGTACTGCAAGCCAGGCGGTTCTGGTCCCAGAGGTAGAAGTGATCGCTGTCTGCTGAACTGAGCTGGCTGTGTTGGCAAGCTCTGCAGGAATGGAGCTTGAGGAGAGGAGATCCAGCGGGGTCCAGGAACTATAGACTTGAGCTGGCCCAAGTGGTGCGGGTCTGGGTTTGATTGGGGGTGTCTGAGGTCCTTTCTGTCTGGAGTGTGCATGTTCTCTCCGTGTCTGTGTGGGTTTCCTCCCACAGTCCAGAGACAGGCTGCCAGGTGAACCGGAGATGCGAAATTGCCCCCTAGGGGTGGATGTGGTAACCCGTGCCGCACGGGGCTGTAAATAGTGGTGCAGGGATGCACTCAGCCAGGTTTGATCCTCTCGTGATATTAGAGCAGAGATGGAGTGAATAAAAAGACGAGTGTAAACGTGTTTACAGAATAACTCATAGGGATGCACCGAAATAGAAGGTTTGGGCCGGAACCTCGCAAAGCGAAACCTTTGGCTGAATACCGAGCACAGCTTTTCAGTGTAAATGAAATGGGCTAAATCCCAGATAGCAAGCAGATGTGGGCCACATCTGGGGACACTTCTGGCCCACTGTCGGCACTGGCAATCCGCTGTGAGCCAAACGTGGCCCACATACCTACCACATGCATTTGGCCCGCCTGTCCCAAAACAGATCTGGTCAAGTTCTGG
>JAMWET010002866.1:0-25000 GCA_024036415.1 Prochilodus magdalenae | reverse complement strand
TTTGTTTGTTTAAAACTTTGAAAACACAGAGCGAAACTGTCCTGGCCAACAGCGTCCCATTGGTAAGACCCCAGCTCTCGGTCACGCTGAGGTCTCTAGGTTCTCAGAGCATCTCTCAGTAGGTCATGATTGCTTCAATAGACACTGAAGATACACTGGTAGATACCATCACAGTCAGCCTGCTGGATAAACAGATCTCGGCTAAGTCCAGTCATCTCCAGCTGACAGTAACGTGGTGAACTTCTGCCAGGATCTGATGGTGAATCAACTTTCACCAGTCACAGAAATGTGGTGATGACGGTTATGAGCTCCAGTGATGTCACGCGGCCCCACCCTGAAAGCAGCTTGTAGGGAAACCTGATCAGGTTTGGCAGGTTGGCTGACGGGGAGGAAGTGATGGTGTACTTGCCAGCGTGCCCCGGTGTGGAGCACGTATCACTCTGGATCTGGTCTTCACTCGATTTCCAGGAAGTGCTCTGCATGCCTCCAGCAGGTTTTGAAATGAGGGCTCTTGGTACGTGGCACAGCCTGGGCTCTACTGGGCTTTACACTAGACGCTTCACCTTTTTGGTGTGATTATTTGATTGCATTCAGCATTTAGAAGGTCATTATTGAGGTCAGGTGCTGATGTTGGGTGATGAGTTCTGGATCACTCAAACTCATGGGTATATGATGAAGGACTCACGCCACACAAGCTCTGGGGTTGGAGGCGGGGCTTTTACCCCTCGGGCTCTTGTGCAGCTGTGCCAGAACATCCCGTTCCCGGCTTTGTGTGCAGTTAAACCACGGTGTCTGCAGCGGGTGCTGCTCAATATAGTTGAATTTACTAATTGGCCGGATGGTGTATTTCGTCTATATGAGGTGACTGGTCACTTTGATCTAGTGCATGATGGGGGATATGTGGTTTTGTTATGCAATAGGCTCCAATTAGAGGAATAATTGCTGCATGTGTTTGGCATATATGTAAAACAACTGTGTCCTTAAAGGAGCAATATGTACAATGACAGTTTGTCAAATTCAAACTCTACATGCCACTCATGGGGGGCTTCGGCTTGGCCGTTCACTCTTCAGACCTGTGTAAACTGAGGTGCTGAGGAGGAGAAAGGCATGCAGCTGCAAGGTCTGGGCGAGGTAGAGGGCAACCTCCCTCAGCTTTCAGAATTGCGCAAGAGGTTTCGGCTATGGGGAAAGTGAATCCAGCATGTCAGGAATAACCTGGGGACGCACTGTGTACTCAGGAGTGTGGTCTAAATGTGTCCGTATGATGCAGAATCACTACAGTGTGTGTTCTGAGAGCTGGAACCTGCACCTGTATGGAACACGCCCTTCTGTTTTTTATTTACACTCGTCATCTAAAGAGTAGCTACACCCAGAAGGAAGTGTGGGATTGAAGAAAGATAAAGGTGACCAGGAACAATAAAAAATACATTTAGACTGATATGGTCAATATTTATTGAGCTACACCTACAGAAGTCTGTCTCTCAGTATGGCGTCGGGCCGCCGTGTTCGCTAACCCAACACGCCAGGCGTCTCGGTATGGAGCTGTAGAGGTTCCTAATGGAGTCCTGTGATAATCCATCCCATGCAGCTTGAACATCCTCACACAGTTCCTGCAGATGGTGCGGTAGGGGTGGAGGTGGAGGGACACCAGGCCTTCTGGACCTGTCAACACACCATTCATCTCGGTGCTGACCACGGTGCCTCCACACACGGATTCGTTGGGCGTCTCCACCAAGACTAAAGCAGGACTCGTCACTGAAGATGACCCGCTGCCATTCTGAGTCACTCCATGACAGTCTGGTACGACACCACTGCAGTCTTTGGTGACGGTGACGTGGTGTTAAGGACGATCGTGGTAACGGTCTGCGTGCATGTAGTCCTGTTAGTGCAGCACCATTGGCAGACGGCTGCACCACACAGGACTACACTGATCCACTGCTCGCTGGATGTCTGCAGTCGTGGCTGTTGGATCATACCCTCAGGGTACAGCTGTTCATCCAAACTGGTGCAGGGCTGGGCTGATATCGGCTGATCCTCCCGTCCAACTGGTCAATCGTTCGGACTCTAGATACAATACTTCAATGAATGTCTGACCAGCTTAGAAGTACATGAAGACTAATGACTCTAATGCCCCAAAGTCTGACTCCACGACTCCAGCCATGACTCTAAGCCTTATTGGACTGGTGTAAATCAGCCGTTTGAATTACGACCAACCCCAGAATACTGGTTGACGGAAGTGAGAGTCCCGTCATGTTAGCATATGCGTTTGCTAGTCCTCTGCTGTGTTTGTTTGGGGAGCTGTTGTGAACCAACTGCAGGCAATGGAGCACGAATCTGTCACACACACCTCCCCACCCGCGCCCCCCCGGGCCCCCGGTTCCTTCTCTAAAGTGGTGCTGTTAAAGGAATAGGAGTCTGTTTAAGGGTGGCGTGATCGCTGAGAGTCGCAGGGGCTGGTGGCTGAAACTAGACTGGTGAGGAAACGGTTAAAGTGCATGAGGGGAGATGGCCGAGTTGTTGTGAAGGGGGTGTGTCCCGTCTCAGCCACTCGCTCCAGCCCGGGTTTTACGCTCCTCCCTTTGAGCTGGAACTACTTGCGCTGTAAGGGTTTTTTTTGGTTTTTTTTTCCCCTTTTTTTTTTTCTTCTCCTCCCTCCTCTCACTCTCTCGAACTCTCTCACTCGGTGTGTTCTGCGTGCAGGAATAAGTTGTCATGGGAAGAGACCAGAGTTCTCGGTTTTCACCTTGTTAATGGTCCATTTGGGACTGAACTCTGGACCTCCCTTTGGGCCCTTCATAGGGGGCTTTCGTTTGGGCCTTTCATGGGGTCCTTCCTTTATTGGGGCCCTGTTTCAGCACGCAGCTCTTACCTGGAGAGTCCAGTTTGCCACATGCCTTGCTTTCAGCCCGCAGGCTCGACTTCACTCGCCTTCCACTCGAACACGCTCCTTGTAATCGTCCCTGCCACTTGCTGCGCAGCGCTGTGAGCCACGGCTCCTCCCTCCAGGGCCATGCTGACCCCGCGCCCCCGGTGGGCCACTCGCTGGTTGTTTATTTTTCCTCCTGGTTACTCATTACCCCGAATCCCGTCTCTTGTTTGCCTTGTTACCTCTACACATAAAATCCATTTAGACCGAGCTTGCTCGCAGAACAGGGATGTGGAGAGCCACATAGGGCCCCGCCGCTATGTTTTATTTAGAGAACCTGCGCTGTGAACGCGGCACAGGGCCTCTCTCTCGGCCCCTCTCGCTCCCCGCAGCTCTTGTTTCTCGGTCCCGGCCTCTCGCGGGTCGATGCATTATTTGTTTCTGTGTGCGTATGGTTTGTCCTGCAGTTCCTCACGTGCAGTGGAGCTGGAGGGGTGAATAAGAGCTGCTGGGTGGATCGTTTTTTGTGCCTCAGTCGTTCGTGATGAAAGTGAATAGATGGGGGATAATGTGGCTTAAATTAGCAGCTGGTTATTAAACTACTAGCCAGGTACTTATCGTTAACTCTGTGTTCGGACGAATGGACCAGTAGGGTAACGGCATTATAACCTCATTGAGCATCGCTGCCCAGCGAAAACGGGTATCTCCAAAATGGCAGCTTTACAGGAGAGGCCAGAAACCTAGTTTATTATAATGGAAGCCAATGGAACCAGACGTCTCTCCAAGCAGGGTTGGGCCATTTCAATCATGAAATTCTCACACAGTGTAAACAGCAGCTGCTGTGTTAAAATGATCCATAAAAGTTAAGATACGTGGGTTTTCTTATATGTGGAAATTAATGACAGAGAGAGAGACACGCACAGAGAGACAGAGAGAGAGAGACACGCACAGAGAGAGAGAGAGAGAGAGAGACACACACAGAGAGAGAGACAGAGAGAGACACGCGCAGAGAGAGAGAGAGACACGCACAGAGAGAGAGAGAGACACGCACAGAGAGAGAGAGAGACACGCACAGAGAGAGAGAGAGAGACACGCACAGAGAGAGAGAGAGAGAGACACGCACAGAGAGAGAGAGAGAGAGACACGCACACAGAGAGAGAGAGAGACACGCACAGAGAAAGAGAGACACGCACAGAGAGAGAGAGAGAGATGCACAGATAGAGACAGAGAGAGACACGCACAGAGAGAGAGAGAGAGACACGCACAGAGAGAGAGAGAGAGATGCACAGATAGAGACAGAGAGAGACACGCACAGAGAGAGAGAGAGAGACACGCACAGAGAGCAAGAGAGAGACCCGCACAGAGAGCGAGAGAGAGACCCGCACACAGAGAGAGAGAGAGACCCGCACAGAGAGCGGGAGAGACATGCACAGAGTGAGAAAGAGAGAGAGAAAGACATGCACACAGAGAGAGAGAGAGAGACATGCACAGTGAGAGCGAGAGAGAGACCCGCACAGAGAGCGAGAGAGAGACCCGCACAGAGAGCGAGAGAGAGACCCGCACAGAGAGAGAGAGAGAGAGACATGCACACAGAGAGAGAGAGAGAGAGACATGCACGGAGAGAGAGAGAGAGACACAGAGGGACACAGACTGAAATCTGCTGCTGGATAGTTCTGGTTGGTGGACGATTCTCAGTCCAGCACTGATACTGAGGTGTCCAGCCCCACTGCTGTGTCTGATCCACTCACACCAGCACCACCCACACTAACACACCACCACCACGTCAGTGTCACTGCAGTGCTGAGAATGATCCACCACCCACATCATACCTGCTCTGTGGGGGTCCTGTGGGGGTCCTGACCATTGAAGAACAGGGTAATACAGTATACAGAGAAACAGATGGACTACAGTCTGGAGCTGTACACCTACAGAGTGTCCTGTATGGTCAGTGGAGCTGATATAATGGACCGTGAGTGTAGAAGGTGGCGCATACTGGTTACCACCTCGTGGGATACGGGGGGTTTGATTCCCGGTCTGGGGGACTATGCTACACTACACCAGTAAGCATCCGCTAATTGTATAGTGTGTAGCACCAGATGATGCAATGCAAGGATTATATGTGCTGCTCTATGTTTACTTTTACCTTCACGTTTTTTGGCGTTTGCCTGAGGCTCTTTTCCAGAGCGACTTGTGAGGTACTCATATAACATGTAGGCCAGTGTCATGTTAACAGTCTTCCCCAAGGACTCTTATTGGTGCATCACAGCATGGTTACCTAGGCCGAGAACTGAACCCCAGTCTCCCTCAGCAGTTATGCATGATTATACCTGAATCATGTTATTGGCTGATGGCTTGTCGGGGCCTGATCACTCCCCGTTTTGGCACCTGGTCACTACCTCTTAACAAAACCGTCTGCCGTTTACTAGCTGAAAAAGCCTCAGCTAGTGACGTTAGCTGTGCTAGAGGACTGTGAGCATGGGTCTGTTTACATAGGGGTCTATCTACCCGTCTCTGTATACCTTCCAGGCTACGGGTAGTCTGTCGGTCCTGACGTGGCTTTAATGTAGTTAGGGTAAAAGGCCGCGTGCCGTGGTGAGGAGCTGAACGGTGGTCAGGGTGATGTGCCGTGTCGCTGCCAGTGATTGTACCTCTGTTAAAAACGGTGATACCAGGTTTTGTAGTCGGGTGTGACTGTGTGTCCAGTATGTGGTGTCTCTCTCAGGAGTTAGTTTTGTATGGCCAAAATAAGAAGATATGAAGATATGTGCATGTAGGATATCGGCCATCAGCATCAGCCTGGGATGCCTGTCTCTGCGCATCTCTTCCAAGTACAAGGATGGATTTATTTATTTATTTAATTCTTATTCACTTATTTAATTACTTTTTTTTAATTTACTGACCTAATTACTACTTATTTACTTAATTACTTTCTTTGTTTGCTTTAGTTACTTAATTACTTATTTACACACCAACTTGCTCACTTATTTAGTTACTAATTAATTTACTTGCAAAATTACTTATTTACTGTTTTTCTTTTTTAATGACTAACTTATTTGTTTATTTAATTTACTGATTTACCTAATTACTTATTTACTAATTATTTATTTATTTACCAATTTATTTACTTTATTTCCTTAATTTGTTGACTATTTCTTAATTATTTACTATTTATTTACTTTACTATTTTTATTTTTTAATGACTAACTTATTTATTTAATTTACTTATTTACTTAGTTAATTGCATAATAACTAATTTACTAATTATTTATTTACTTACCAATTTATGTACTTTATTTGCTTAATTTATTGACTCACTATTTCTTAATTATTTACTATTTATTTATTTACTTTACTATTTTTATTTTTTAATGATGTATTTATTTATTTTTATATATTTACTTAATTACTTAGTTACAACGTATTTATTTACTTGCGTAATTACTTATTTACTAATTATTTATTTACTCACCAATTTATTTACTTTATTTGCTTAATTTATTTATTGACTCACTATTTCTTAATTACTATTTATTTATTTACTAACTTACATATTTACTGCTTTATTTACTGCAGTCTGTCTTTCTGTATATGTGTCTGTCTGTATGTATATAGTTAGATAATGTACTTTGGTGTGCGGGTGACGCTGGTGCGGGGGGATTTCCACGTCTAAACTTTTCCGAACCGTATTAAAACATATAAAGTAAGGCTGGTTTATTACCACCTTGGAATCTTGGTAGACCCCCACAGGTTTCACTGTGCAGATGATTAGTGTTTTATGTTCTCTGAGAGTTTAAAGAAGTCAGTATGTGTGGAAGCTGAAGGCTCACACCTTGTGTTCTTTAACCTAGCACTCTTCTAGCGGCGTGCTAATCTGATGGGACTTGTCTGCGTGGCCGTTGTGTCTGTGTAACGTACGGAGATCTGCATGTAGATGCATTCCTGTCTCCTCTCAGCTTTGAACGCAGGTGTGAAACCTCCAGACACAAGTTATTACCGTTTCGCTCCAACCTCAGAGGACGAGCGGTGGCTGTGGTGTTGGGCTAGCCTTTGGCTGGCCGTGTCGCTCGGAGCGATCTGGGATGTAACATGTATCGGGGAATAAGGGAGGGGGGTTGTTGACCTGGATTAAACCTGTTCCAGGCGCAGCACAATGGCCTGCATTTTCAATGATGTAGGTCATTGATCAGCATACTGGGCGCCAGGCGCGCAGGCAGCAGAGGCAGGATCTGTCTCCGTCCAGAAACCTTATACTGGACATCTGATGCCTCGCTTTTTACCCACAATGCTTTGTGCAGGCCGAGAACGGCCGCGTTAGGCCCATTAATCTCTTGTTGCCCAGCGTTTCGTTAGCTTTGGAGGGCGACTAGTGATGAAACTGACTGGTTACGACTGTACAACAGAATCAGCATCGAGACATGAGATTGCTACGATGGATGTTCTAATGACTGCATCCAATCCGATCTCATTATGGAGTGCCATTCCCATTCATAAACCATAGGGTGTAATATGATGATCGGCCCACCCATTACAGCTATAGTACCTTCTACTTTTCCGGGAAGGCTTTCCACAAGGTTTAGGAATGTGTTCATGGGAATTTCGGACCATTCTCCCAGAAGCACATGTGTGAGGTCAGACACTGATGTTGGACGAGAAGGCCTGGCTCTCAGTCTCCACTCTAATCCATCCCAAAGGTGTTCTATCGGGTGGAGGTCAGGACTCTGTGCAGGCCAGTCCAGTTTCTCCACACCAAACTCGCTCATCCATGTCTTTATGGAGCTTGCCCTGTGCACTGGTGTGCGGTCACGTTGGAACAGGAAGGGGCCGTCCCCAAACTGTCCCCACAAAGTTGGGAGGATGGAATGGTCCAGAGTCTCTTCGTCTGCTGAAGCATTAAGAGTTCCCATCACTGGAACTAAGGGGCGGAGCCCAACTCCTGAACACCAACCCCCCGTCATAATCCCCCCTCCACCAAACTTTACACTCGGCACAGTGCAGTCAGACTGGTAACCGCCAAACCCAGATTGGCCCATCAGATTGCCAGACTGAGAGCGTGATTGGTCACTCCAGAGAACACGTCTCAACTGCTCTAGATTCCCAATGACGGTTGACTGTCTGATATCTAGTACCCAGGACACTTTACGCATTACACTGAGCTCCTGAGAGCGACCCATTCCCTCACTAATGTCTGTAGGAGCGGTCTGCATGTCTAGGTGCTTGGTTTTATACACCTGTGGCCATGGACGTGATTGGAACACCTGTATTCGGTGATTTGGATGGGGGAGTGAAAACTTTTGGCAGTGTAGTGTATGTAGACATGAAGGCTCATTCTGAGCTTATTATATTCCATTTCTGATAAAAGATCCCTCCCCCGAAATCTTACACACGGCTCCTTTAAGGCCCACAAGCTTGAGTTTGGAGAGTTCGGGGAAGGATTCCCTTCTCAAGGGGAATTCGCTGAGGGTGTTCTCTTATCCCAGTGACATGCCGAGGGGTTTGCCACACTGACTGTTGTTTTACGGTGATGATATTCCGTCTTATCCAAGAAGCAGTTTTCTCAGGAACAGGACTTATCAGCAGATAATGTGCGAGTGGCTAACTGGCTCTTCCAAGTCCGTTTTGATAACCTGTGGCTCCTGCCGAGATGGGAAAGGGTAACTGCCTTGAAGAGTGTCTTCTGCTTGGTGGACACCCTACACACACACGTTCCGAATATCTCACACTGTAGGCGAGAGCTCCACCGGAAGTATGTCAGTACGTACATGCAGCGATTCTCACGTGTGGTGTTTAACGTTTTGACTGGCTCTGCTTTAGACGCCCCTTGTCATGCAGTGTCACTCAGTGGTTGGTTGTGTTGCAGAGCAGTCGCTTTCCTGACAAAAGGTGGACTTCTGAGTGCCGTTTGGTCTGTAGTCTTCTGGATGCTGTTTGGTATCCATGGTTCTCTGAAAGCTTGTGTCTGTAATTCTCTGGACATTGTTGGGTCTGTAGTTTTCTGAGTGCCGTTTGGTCTGTAGTCTTCTGGATGCTGTTTGGTATCCATGGTTCTCTGAAAGCTTGTGTCTGTAATTCTCTGGACATTGTTGGGTCTGTAGTTTTCTGAGTGCTGTTTGTTGTCAGTCGTTTTTTGGACGCTGTTTGGTGTCTGACGTTTTCAGACCGTTGGCATTTGTAGTTCTCTAAATGCCGGTGTCTGTAATTCTCAGGGCCTGTTTGGTCTGTAGTCGTCTGAGTGCTGTTTGGTATCCATGGCTCTCTGAATGCTTGTGTCTGTAATTCTCTGGACACTGGTTGGTGTCTGTCTCTTTATGGACGCTGTTTGGTGTCTGATGTTTGATAAACATTGGCATTTGTAGTTCTCTGAATGCTGGTGTCTGTAATTCTCTGGACATTGTTTGGTGTCTGTTGTTTGCCAGATGGTGTTTTGGTGTCTGACGTTTTCTCAACATTAGCATTTGTAGTTCTTTAAATGCCGGTGTCTGTAATTCTCCGTGCCTGTTTGGTCTGTAGTTGTCTGAGTGCTGTTTGGTATCCATGGTTCTCTGAATGCTTGTGTCTGTAATTCTCTGGGCACTGTTTGGTGTCTGTCTCTTTCTGGACGCTGTTTGGTGTCTGACGTTTTCTGGACGCTGTTTGGTGTCTGATGTTTGCTAAACATTGGCATTTGTAGTTCTCTGAATGCTGGTGTCTGTAATTCTCCGGGCCTGTTTGGTCTGTAGTCTTCTGGATGCTGTTTGGTGTCTAGTTCTCTAAATACTGGTCTGTAGTCTTCTGGATGCTGTTTGTTGTTTTTCTTTTAACATTGTTGACATCTTTTAGTACTCTGAACGCTGGTGTCTGTAATTCTCTTGCCTGTTTGATCTGTAGTCCTCTGAACACTGTTTGGTGTCTGTAGTTATCTAAACTCTGGTTTCTAGCCTTCTGAATGCTGTTTGGTGTCTTGTTTTTTGAATGCTGTTTGGTGTCTAGTTCTAAAAGTAATGGTCTGTAGTCTTCTGAACGCAGTTCGGTGTCTGTGTTTGAATGCTGTTAGTGTCTGTAGTTCTTTGAACACTGGTCTGTAGTCTTTCGTTCACTGTGGTCTGTAGTCTTTTGAGCACTTTTTGTCTAGATATCTGAACACTGGTCTGTAGTCTTTTGAGCACTGTTTTTGTCTGTAGATATCTGAACACTGGTCTGTAGTCTTTTGAGCACTGTGTTTGTCTGTAGATATCTGAACACTGGTCTGTAGTCTTTTGAGCACTGTTTTTGTCTGTAGATATCTGAACACTGGTCTGTAGTCTTTTGAGCACTGTTTTTGTCTGATATCTGAACACTGGTCTGTAGTCTTTTGAGCACTGTTTTTGTCTGATATCTGAACACTGGTCTGTAGTCTTTTAAGCATTGTTTTTTGTCTGTAGATATCTGAACACTGGTCTGTAGTCTTTTGAGCACTGTTTTTGTCTGTAGATATTTTTTTTGTCTGTAGATATCTGAACACTGGTCTGTAGTCTTTTGAGCACTGTTTTTGTCTGTAGATATCTGAACTGTAGTATGTAGTCTTTTGAGCACTGTTTTTTGTCTGTAGTCTTTTGAGCACTGTTTTTTGTCTGTAGTCTTTTGAGCACTGTTTTTTGTCTGTAGATATCTGAACACTGGTCTGTAGTCTTTTGTTCACTGTGTGGTCTGTAGTCTTTTGAGCACTGTTTTTTTGTCTGTAGATATCTGAACACTGGTCTGTAGTCTTTTGAGCACTGTTTTTGTCTGTAGATATCTGAACACTGGTCTGTAGTCTTTCGTTCACTGTGTGGTCTGTAGTCTTTTGAGCACCGTTTTTGTCTGTAGATATCTGAACACCGGTCTGTAGTTCTTCGTTCACTGTGTGGTCTGTAGTCTTTTGAGCACTGTTTTTGTCTGTAGATATCTGAACACCGGTCTGTAGTCTTTCGTTCACTGTGTGGTCTGTAGTCTTTTGAGCACTGTTTTTGTCTAGATATCTGAACACTGGTCTGTAGTCTTTCGTTCACTGTGTGGTCTGTAGTCTTTTGAGCAATGTTTTTATCTAGATATCTGAACACTGGTCTGTAGTCTTTTGAGCGCTGTTTTTTTTTGTCTGTAGGTATCTGAGCACTGGTCTGTAGTCCTTTTGAGCACTGTTTTTGTCTGTAGATATCTGAACACTGGTTTGTAGTCTTTCGTTCACTGTGTGGTCTGTAGTCTTTTGAGCACCGTTTTTGTCTGTAGATATCTGAACACTGGTCTGTAGTCTTTTGAGCACTGTTTTTTGTCTGTAGATATCTGAACACTGGTCTGTAGTCTTTTGAGCACTGTTTTTGTCTGTAGATATCTGAACACTGGTCTGTAGTTCTTTGTTCAGTGTGTGGTCTGTAGTCTTTTGAGCACTGTTTTTGTCTGTAGATATCTGAACACTGGTCTGTAGTTCTTTGTTCACTGTGTGGTCTGTAGTCTTTTGAGCACTGTTTTTTTGTCTGTAGATATCTGAACACCGGTCTGTAGTCTTTTGAGCACTGTTTTTGTCTCTAGATATCTGAGCACTGGTCACTATTCTGCTAAACGCTGTGTGTATTTCTCTGAGCGCTGCGTGGTCAGTAGTTTTCTGAGCACTGCGTGGTCTGTAGCGTTCAGTCCTCCTAACGCTGAGCGTTCAGTGTTGGTTTTGGCTCCTCTCGTGTCGCCGAGCTGCTTTTCCTGTTCAGATGCGCTTTTGCTGCGCTAGCAGGCCTGGCGTGTGTTGTGAGGAACTGGGTTTGGTCGCCATGGTGACGAGCAGCTGAGCGCTCTCGCTGCAGACCGAGGGCCTCCATTGGCTAATCGACTCACTGTGACACCCGTGCTGACAGCGCCGCTTAATACGGGATGGGAGGAGGGGGAGGGGAGCGATAGAGCCGCACACTCGCTCACATCTACAGCTACAGAGTGAAAGCAGAGAGCAGCTAACCAGCGCCGAGACGCTCAACAGGGGTTACGGTTATAGAGTGCCACACTGTCTGTTCAGTTACTCCCAAATCATTTACCTGTAGATCTTCAGAAGTGCACACTCCTCCGTATCTGGGAATGCTCGGATTCTTAATAGACAGTTGGTGAGAAGTTGAGATCGGCTTTAGGATTGGGATTGCGACTGGAGAGGGGTTCCGAGTTTAGTGCTAGGTTTGACTTTGGGCTAATGGGCTAATCGCCATGTCAATTTTTGGGATGAGGCTGAAGTGTTATATTGTTGAAGTATATGTTATATAAGAAGGTTATATAATATAATAGTAATATTAATTATTTAATACATCTAATCAATGTTTGTCGGAACCTGCTGATGCCAGTTTGATGTGGTACATAGTGCCGGTTGATATGTCCTATGCGACCGGCCTCGGCGAAGAGTGCGACCGGCCTCCGTGAAGAGTCATATCGGAGCCGATATCCAATCCCATTATCAGATTGGTGCATCCCTAGTTCTGAGATCAGAGTTCCTTCAGTAAACAAAGTCCATAAATGCCAGGTCCATGAATGCCAGGAACCTGCTGATGCCAGTTTGATGTGATACATAGTGCCGGTTGATATGTCCTATGCGACCGTCCTCCGCGAGGGGTGCGACCGGCCTGGGCGAGGGGTGCGACCGGCCTGGGCGAGGGGTGCGACCGGCCTGGGCGAGGGGTGCGACCGGCCTGGGCGAGGGGTGCGACCGGCCTGGGCGAGGGGTACGACAGGCCTCCGCGAGGGGTGCGACCGTCCTCCGCGAAGGGTGCTACCGGCCTCGGCGAGGGGTGCGACCGGCCTCGGCGAGGGGTGCGACCGTCCTGGGCGGAGGGGTGCGACCGTCCTGGGCGGAGGGGTGCGACCGTCCTGGGCGGAGGGGTGCGACCGTCCTGGGCGAGGGGTGCGACCGTCCTCGGCGAGGGGTGCGACCGGCCTCGGCGAGGGGTGCGACCGGCCTCCGTGAGGGGTCATATTGGAGCCGATGTCCAATCCTATTATCAGATCGGTGCATCCCTAGTTCTGAGATCAGAGTTCCTTCAGTAAACAAAGTCCATAAATACCAGCATATCGATCACATCATCCAGCAAAAAAAAATAGACTTGAAGCATAAACATGCAGATTCGGCAGCAAAGCTCCTCCATCTCTTTTTGGCACTTGTGGTTGTTATTGTTCGCCTGTGCAGCACTGAGAGTCTGTTCAGGAGTCGTGGGAGATCAGTATGAATGCACTGCCCAACCAAGGTGCAGGGTATTCGTTACACATGTGAGATTCAGAGAGCTCTTTGATGGGCTAAGTGAAAACCGTCACCGTCTTCAGCTGTTTCGGTGCAGCTAGCTACCATTACCAGCCTTTGAAAAGTTCGTAAGGGAACCGTCGCTGGTTCTTCTATGGCGATCAGAAAGTCAGAAGAACTTTCTTTCTCTTTTTCTTTTCTGAATAAATGGTTCCTCCTTCATAACCACCCCCACACGTTCTGTGGTGGAGGCATGCAGCTGGTGGCCTGTAGCAGCGCGTGCTGGTCTCTCTGGCTCTGAACGCGGCTGCACCTTAGCAGTAGTCAGTCTGACGCCTAGCTTTGTTTAGCGTTCGGTCTCAAAGCCACTGTCTGATGTGGGTGGTTGTCTAAGTTCATCGCATGTCTCACCGTATGGGATGATGCAGATACAGGCTAGTTCTTGCCAGACTCTCTCAGACTGACCTCTACGTTGACGGCGGCAGGATACGCGCGTGCCCGCCGGTGGTCTTTTGGGTTATTTCATCATTCTGTTAAACGTTGTATATTTGATTCAGAGAAAATGTGCTTGTAGCTCGACTGCAGACTGATGACTGATGCTGTGTGGAGAAGAATTCCAGCCAGATATTCCCATTAAGAGAGTGCTATAAAGCACAGTGGTGGAACTGTCAGAGTCTGGGGCGGTTCGTCTTTCGGTGGTGATGGTGGGCTTGTGCTCCAGCCACTTCAATAAAACGGCATGCTGCTAGAGCCGTGTACAAAATACAGTCCTGTGATGATTCACAAAAACTCAACCCTGTTATAAAAGTGAGTGAGTGAGTGAGTGAGTGAGTGAGTGAGTGAGTGAGTGAGTGAGTGAGTGAGTGAGTGAGTGAGTGAGTGAGTGTGTGAGTGAGTGAGTGAGTGAGTGTGTGTGTGAGTGAGTGTGAGAGAGTGAGTGTGAGTGAGTGTGAGTGTGTGAGTGAGTGAGTGAGTGTGTGAGTGAGTGAGTGAGTGACTGACTGACTGACTGACTGACTGACTGACTGACTGACTGACTGACTGAGTGACTGACTGACTGAGTGAGTGAGTGAGTGAGTGAGTGAGTGAGTGAGTGAGTGAGTGTGTGAGTGAGTGAGTGAGTGTGTGAGTGAGTGAGTGAGTGAGTGAGTGAGTGAGTGAGTGAGTGAGTGAGTGAGAGTGAGTGAGTGAGTGAGAGTGAGAGTGAGTGAGTGAGAGTGAGAGAGTGAGTGAGTGAGTGAGTGACTGACTGACTGACTGACTGACTGACTGACTGACTGACTGAGTGAGTGACTGACTGAGTGAGTGAGTGAGTGAGTGAGTGAGTGAGTGAGTGAGTGAGTGAGTGAGTGAGTGAGTGAGTGAGTGAGTGAGTGAGTGAGTGACTGACTGACTGACTGACTGACTGACTGACTGACTGACTGACTGACTGACTGACTGACTGACTGAGTGAGTGAGTGAGTGAGTGAGTGAGTGAGTGAGTGAGTGACTGACTGACTGACTGACTGACTGACTGACTGACTGACTGACTGACTGACTGACTGACTGACTGACTGACTGACTGACTGACTGACTGTGTTATATTTGTAAGGACCACAAGTATGAATTTTTTGCTAAAGCCATCGATCCCCTTTTCCTGTTTTGGGCTGAAATAGAAGGACTCGGAGTCTGTCTCTTCCTTCACCTGGATGCCAAGACGTTAAAACTCTCTCTCTCTCCCGTCCAGGTCTCGAAGCCGAGGCAGAGCCCAAGCCGACGATGAGGACAGCATGGACGGGACGGACACCACACAGCCGCCAGAGACGGACGTCACACCAGAGATGGGTAAGTCTAAGCTGTCAGCCCGTCTGGAGACTCACTGTGGGAATACGTTCCGGGAAATGTGGGTTAGGAAGGAGCCCTTTACAGACGTGTATATGGAGTAGCGTCTCGTTAACTGTGAGTGAACATAAAGCATGAGGAGTCAATCTACTCTAGAGTAGAAGGTGATCTGTACCTGATGATTTGGTTGGGTCTAGGCTATGACTTTGGTTGGAAGGATCTACTTTGGCCCACCATCAGGGACGTACAGAGCCATAGTGGCATTAGCCCGTTTCTGTCAACATGGAACACGTTTCGCTCCGCACCTTCATTTTGGACCGTGTTGTGAGAACGTGAAGGAAGTCATGTGCCGTGTGCGGGCCTAGTCGGTATATACGGTGTGTGGAAGGCACCGTCAACAGATTTGAGTATGAGTCCGTCCTTGCCGATCACGTACCCCCCATACATGCTGGGTGGGATCTTCCAGCGAGACGTGCCACCTAGAAACCTCAGACTAGAATGTGGTTGGAGGAGCATGACCAAGACTTCCAGGTACTACTCCGGCCCTCAAATCGAACCGCCCTGTCCAGGCTGCGTGGCTTTCGTGAACGATCATCTAGACGGTTTAATTCCTCTGTTATTTCTGCCCTTTTTTTTTCTGGAGCCTCATTTTCTCGGTCAGTGTTCCACATTACAGCACTTCATGTCCATATTGTTTGGCCAGCTGTAACCAGACGGTCTCCGGCTACTGTGCCATACGAGAGCAGATTGCCATCCTCGAAGCATAATTTCTCCCTCCCTAACCGGGCCTTGGGCTTTACAGGATTCGGGCACCCGCCTCCTCCCCCACCGATTCAAAACTGCATAGCTGGAAGGCAGGAAGTGTGTGTGTGTGTGTGTGTGTGTGTGTGTGTGTGTGTGTGTGTGTGTGTGTGTGTGTGTGTGTGTGTGTTTATTTATTTATTTATTTATTTATTTATTTATTTATTTACTTACTTGCTGAAGCAAAACCATATCAGTTTGGTTCCTGATGTTTACAGTATGGTTAGGTTTAGGACTTGGGCAGGTCTTGTGGCATAAATACACATATATAATAAATACAGGGAATCATCACATCGCAGGGCTTGTAGTAAATATAATAATAATAATAATAATAATTACACTTTTTTTTAATTTTTTTTAATTTTTTTTATTTTTTTCCTGGTTCAGGATATAAAACCTAGCCTGTCTGTCGGCTTGACTACCGACAATCAATATTCCAGTTTTTTCCTCGTTTAGTTTCTCATTGTCAGAAAATTGACATCCACTAAGAAAAATGTGACCCACAGGTTCTGGGTATTTCTACAGATTCTAGATGGTCCAATGGAGTGGATATGCGTAACTGCGTGTCATCAGCATAGCTGTGAAATGTTTCCTAATGACTTCATCACATAGACATAGCAAGTACAACGCAGGGACCCTAAAACTGACCCCGGTGGTATGCTACATGAAATACTGAACACGTAACCGGAGTATTCATACATTTTCATATCACTGGCCTTGAGTGTGCATGTAAATGCAGCCAGAGGTGCGTGTATTTACATATGGTAACGTTTTACATATGGTTGCATATAGAGTGTGTGTGTGTGTGCGCGGGTGCTGGGGTATTCGCATATAGGTAGTCCGTATTCGCCTTTGTCATGTATGGGAATTGCATGTAGATAATGCATATACACATGTATATATGTATGTGTATGTGTATGTATGTATGTATGTATGTATATATATGTGTGTGTGTGTGTATATGTGTATATATATGTGTGTATATATATATATATATACGCACACACATATATACATACATACATATACACGCACGCATATATACATACATACATATACACGCACGCATATAGTTGATGCATACTGAATTTAACGCATATAGGTATTTGCCTATAGATGATGCCGATAGTACATTTACATAGAGGTATTTGCATGTAGGTGATAGATATGGGAGCTATTACATGCGTATAGATGTTACATAAGTACGTGACTTTATACGTATAGGTTTTGGCCTATAGATAATACATATAGTACTTGTATTTAGACAGTACATAAGGGCCTTTTGGGTATTAATGTATAGATAGTACATGTGAGTATCAGCTTATAGATGACACACATGCTAGTCCTGATGAGTATTCCAAGAAGTCTGTAGGTGCGGCAGGTAAGCGCCTGGTTAATGTCCTCCCCTGTAAGCAGTCTGACTATCACATGATCTTTACTTGGTGCATTTAAACTCTGCACTCAGTCACTCGTTACGTGATGCCACCTTATCTCCGCGTCCACCCCCACCCCCCAACACACTCTGAGCTTGGTCTCGGGACTGTGACTCTTAACTTTGACCCCCTTCCTCCCCACCCCGAGTGATGCAATCCCTACTGTGACGTATGACCTTTTTTCCCCTTCTCCTCAGGCTCACAAAAGCTGCTTGAGGAGATTAATTTCCTGGCTATTAGTTACACTCTGGGGCCTGTCCGCTTCGACCCGTGGGATTTTCCAAGGGAGAACGGTCAAAGAAAGCGGATTTTCCTATCCTAAACTGAAGAAAAGTGTGTGTGGTGGAGGGGGAGATGTTGTTTAGGCCCAGTTTGTTGCAGGGCTGGATGATGTTTATGGCCCTCGTGGCCATGGTTCTCTTTCTCCGGCTATTGGCCTCAGTCTCTCACACGGTTCTGTATTGCCGAGCCCCCTGCGTCCGCTGCAGGGATGCAGTTTTGTGTCCAGTCAGTGTGGAATGGCCCAGAAATGGAGATGTAGTGTATGCTTCAGTGGTCCCACAGACTCTACAAGCTTCAGCCCCCTCTTATTCTTGTCCTGAGTGGATGTTGCTCGGGGTGGTAGGAAGGAAAATCCCGGTAGTTCTTTTAATGAGTGACCGCAAATCACTTTTGGGTCAACGATTCAGAACAACTCATTTTAGTCTTTTTTTTTTTCTATCCCTCTTTTTTTCGGCCTGAGTCAAAAGGTAGTGAAGAGGTAGTGAAGCGAAAGGAAGCAGGGTTGATTTATGAAGGTATTCCGAAAGCCTGTATTAGAGTTATAATGACAAAAGTGCACTGGGCCCTCCTTCTCTTCCATGACTAAAGAAAGAGCACAATAGAAAGCGGATAAAATCTCCAGGTAGGTTTTGTCAGGGAGGGATGCATGGGAACGCAGGGGATCTAGCTCCGGCTCTATTTGTATGGCCAGTAATGTGAAAATGTAGATATACTGTGATGGTGTAGTATTGATACCAAGAATCAATATTCCAGTTTTTTCTTTGTTTCGTTTCTCAAATTGTGACCTCAACTAAGAAGTATGTGACACAGAGGTTCTACGTACAGTATGTTCTAGATAATATGCTGGAAAGGATGGCTTTGAAGCTGTGTAAGTTTATATCATGTTTCCCAATGACGTCACCTAGAAATGACACGTACAAAGAGAACAGTAAGGGCCCTAGAACTGACCCTTGTGGTACGCCACAAGAAATAATAAAGGCATAGACATTAATATGCAAACTCTGAATAAGGCCAGTGATGTAAAAACGTAGAAGTACCCTGGTTATGTGTTCAGCATTTCTTGTGGCGTACCACAGGGGTCAGTTCTAGGGCCCTTGCTGTGATATTTCTAGATGACGTCATTGGGAAACACGATGTAAACTTTTAAAGCTATGCTGATGACACACAGTTAGACATGTACATTCTGGTAGAAATACCTAGAACCTGTGTGTCTCAGATTTCTTAGTGGATGCTTTATGATAGACTCGGTTCTTTAGCTACTGATATCATTAATGTAGAAGGAACCCTGAGCGTGAGCTTAGACTCTGAGCCAAGTTTTATCCCACACTGAAGTAGCTTTTTATCATTTCTGTATCACCAAAGTTCTGCCTTTTCTGTCTCGGAGTGACGCAGGGAAACTCGTTCATGGTCTTGAGTTCAGAGAACTTGAGAACGCGGGAGCTTGGATCCTTACTAACTCATATCACTCCTGTTCTGTATCTGTTAGAATAGGTTCTGAAGTTCTGGTGCCGGGCTATACAGCTCTGAACGTTCTAGCGCCTGCTTACGTCACACACCATCTCTCTGTTTACGTTCCAGCTGGTGAACCTAGATCCGCAGATACTGACCTTCTGCAAACACCTTCAGTAGAACACGGGGAAACGTGGAGAGACTGCTGTCTGATCCGCTCACACCAGCCCAACACACACACTCACACACCACCACCACTTTCAGTGTCACTGCAGTGCTGAGAATGATCCACCACCCACATAACACCTGCTCTGTGGTGGTCCTGTGGGGGTCCTGACCATTGAAGAACAGGGTAGTACAGTACACAGAGAAACAGATGGACAACAGTCTGGAACTGTGGAACGTAGGGTGCTCCTATATGGTCAGTGGAGCCGATACGTGAATACAGAGGTGGCTTTGATGTCATGACTGATGGTCGTATATCTGGTGTATAGTTGGTTGACCAACTGGACATCTCGAAGCCGGAGTCTTGGAACGGTGTGAGCTCTTCCTCTATGCAGCCTAATGATGATTAAGTCATGTCCTGGTCATACACTCCACAAATGAGCAGCTATCGCATGAAGTGCTTGGCCAGTGTACACGTTGGCGCCGTTGGCGCGGCACCCACTCTCTATTCCTGCTGTGTGTTAGCTGTGAGGCTTTTGTGCTCTGCCCAGCTCAGGTCAACGTGCCTCAGCATGATGGCTGCATCTCGCCTCCCATTGTAGTGAATGGGGCACCGTGTCACGCACCTGTGGCTTTGTACCGTGCTCCTGACGTGGATGCTCTTTACAGCGATTGGGGGAGGGGCAGTAAAACAACGATGGGCCCTTTTAAACACACTGTCTAACAACTGCTGTGTGAGCAGGTCTGCAGCGAGAGTCGCGGCCGTTGTCCCTTCAGAGGGTGCTCCAAAGGTCACGCCGCCTATTGCAGAAGACACGCGAGTTGTTCATCTGCCTGGGGGATGGAGGGGCTGTTACAAAGGGGATCTGTGGTGTTGGTTGCTTTGTCTTTTCAGGCTTGGGCAGACAGTGGTGGTGTTTTTGATGCCGTCCTGCCTGGAGAGGTTTCTGATGACTGGTTATCCCCTCCCCCCCCTTTTTGAGCAGCCAATCAAATCACAGTAAACCATGAGCAAACGATGCACGCCATATTTGGATGGCTTCGTGGTTTGCCGGGTTGATCTGTGGGTTCGAGCTCTATCTTTAGGGCTTCTCGCTCTCTCTCTGTGCACACCAGCGTAACCAGATAGACTCGTCTCTCCGCGGTGGTTTACCATCGACACACTGACACCCATCTTAATCATGCCACCTGCTCCGGATGACTGACAGCTCATGCGCTTCTGCCGTATTAAATGGAGCGCCAGCCTTGTTCAGAGGAATAAGCTGAAACCCGGCTGTGTGCTTCAGGCACCGTCCCTCCCCCCTCCACCTTCCGTTTCCAACTCTCGCTGCCAATCCATAGCGCTCACATGAAGTCTCCCTGGTAACCAGGCTGGCATTTCTCGTTCTGCAGGACAGCTTGATTGGTAATCGAACGGCGGCAGACGATAATTCAGCCATCCTGTCTGTGGGAGGTCTGTGATTTCATTGATTTGGAAATCTCAAATCCAGTCCCTCATTGAGGGCTCAGACAGCGTCCCGGAAGGTTCAGGGAATTACCATTTTACTTTAAGAGGTGTCTAAAACTTTCAGACTCCTGGCTGGAATGATGACTGTGTCTGCACAGCATGATGGGCACATCTGTAGACGTTTACTGTTGCAGCACAGGGTCCTGGTCTTCCTGAGGAAAGACAGTCAGCTGAGGTCAATGCCAGAGTGGGTAATGAGCAGAGTCAGGAAGAGTCTTGGTGGGCTGCTTGTGTTTTGGACCACTTGCTGTGGAAACAGCTTGCACATAAAAGCACAAGAGCAATCGGGCATTACATTTTAAATGTGTATTATTATTATTATTATTATTATTATTATTATTATTATTATTATTATTATTATTTATTTTATTTAGATTTTAATCCCTTGTTGATCCCACAGTGGGGAAATTTTAGTCTCAGCATTGAACCCACCCGTGAAGTGAAACACCCACATACACACTCACTAGTGAACACACACACTAGGGGGCAGTGAGCACACTTACCCGGAGCGGTGGGCAGCCCTATCCACGGTGCCCGGGGAGCAGTTGGGGGTTAGGTGCCTTGCTCAAGGGCACCTCAGTCGTTACTGTCAGTTCAGGGAATCGAACCGGCGACCCTCCGGTCACATGGCTGGTTCCCTAACCTCCAGCCCACGACTGCCCACATATAATTATAATAATAATCATTATTATTACTATTGTTATTATTGTTATTCTTGTTATTATTATTGTTAATATTTTGTTGCAGTAATAATAATAATAATAATAATAATAATAATAATAATGGTAGTAATTATTATTATTTATTTATTTATTTATTTTTGTTTGTTTGTTTTATTTGTTATTTATTATTTTTGTTAATTTAATTTTAGTTTTGATATTTTACATCATGAAATTTGCACACAGGCCTACAGATTTCACATCCAGGAACAGTTCCTGGTTTAGCTTTTTCACAGCCATCTTATGTAGTTGGCAAAACCAGGAAGCGAGCGTGCTGCTGGTGTTAATCACACAATAAAGGCTTTGGGAATGAAGCCCTGAAGTATGTTTTCCTCTCTCTGTTGATTAATAGAAGTGGAGCTGGAGGTAGACGAGGAAGACTTCCCCCAGCCGCTGGAGCTGAGCCCCAGAGACGAGCCGGCGCTTTCCCCACTCTTCCAGCGCTCCGTGTCTGAGGACTCGGCCGGATCATCAGCCTCGACCACTGGGAACACCAAAACCAGGTTAGTGCACAAGCAGGGCCTTAATAAGCTGAGTCACAGCTGCGTGTGTGCGCAGGCGCGGATGGTTTTATTGCAGGGAAGGGTGAGTTCTCGCGAATGGAGGAGACGTGCTGCTTGACTGACGGCGTGTTTGCTCTGCTCAGAGGGGAAAGGGTCTGTGTATAAGAGGGGAGGGTGCATGAGAGGGTCCTTCCACAGCTTGTGTTAGTGTGTGTTGATTTTTTGTTTGTTTATTTATTTATTTGTTTATTTATTTATTTTAGGTTTAAATATTTCCTGTTGAAGATCCCGAGCCTTTATCGGCCATAAACATTTTTCCACATCAGATTACATTTATATTGCGGAGTATTGATGCTGTCAGATTTATTCTTTCAGCCATTGACGAGTGAGCTCTTACGCACAGATCGTATAGGTTTATGACCGATTACAACGTAACAGATGATGTGATCCTGAATGCCCGCACATGTCCTGATCACCCACTCATCATAAGAATAGCTGCACCCAGAAGAATCAACCGGCAGGGTAGTAGGAAGCATGCATTAAAGCTCCGTGAGTCATCCTGTTAGTGCAGCACCATGGGCAGACGGCTGCACCACGCAGGACTACATGCACACAGACCGTTACCACGACTGTCCTTAACACCACGTCACCGTCACCAAAGACTGCAGTGGTGTCGTACCAGACTGTCATGGAGTGACTCAGAATGGCAGCGGGTCATCTTCAGTGACGAGTCCCGCTTTAGTCTTGGTGGAGACAAGCTATGTATCCGTCTCCACAGAGAGAGAGACACAGAGAGAGAGAGAGAGAGAGAGAGAGAGAGAGAGAGAGACAGACACAGACACAGAGAGAGAGAGAGAGAGACAGACACAGAGAGAGAGACAGAGACAGACACAGAGAGAGAGAGAGACAGAGACAGACCCAGAGAGAGGGAGACAGAGAGACAGACAGACACAGAGAGAGAGAGACAGACAGACACAGAGAGAGAGAGACGGACAGACACAGAGACGGACAGACACAGAGACAGACAGACACAGAGACAGACACAGAGAGAGAGAGAGAGAGAGACAGACACAGAGAGAGAGACAGACACACAGAGAGAGAGAGACAGACACAGAGAGAGAGACAGACACAGAGAGAGAGACAGACAGACAGAGAGAGAGACAGACACAGAGAGAGAGAGAGAGAGAGAGAGAGAGAGAGACAGACACAGAGAGACAGACAGACACAGAGAGAGAGAAAGAGACAGACAGACAGAGAGAGAGAGAGAGAGAGAAAGAGACAGACACAGAGACAGAGAGAGAGAGAGAGAGAGACAGACAGAGAGAGAGAGACAGACACAGAGAGAGAGAGAGACAGACACAGAGAGAGAGAGAGAGAGAGAGAGAGAGAGAGAGAGAGAGAGAGAGAGACAGACCCAGAGAGAGAGAGAGAGAGAGACACACAGAGTGAGAGAGAGAGAGAGAGAGACAGAGAAACACAGAGAGACAGAGAGAGAGAGAGAGAGACAGACACACAGAGTGAGAGAGAGAGAGAGACACAGAAAGAGAGAAAGAAACACAGAGAGAGAGAGAGAGACAGACCGAGATATCCAGAGGTGTTTGTCCGTCCCTGTGAGAAGGCACTGTGGAGGTCTAAAAGGAGGTGTAGCATTTGTTCAGTGTCCCTCACTGAGAGAAGGAGACAGACATGTCCAACAAAGGAGCTGCTGCTGGGGTTTTTTCAAAACTGGGGGCTGAACACCTCAGAGTCTAGAACCTCCCCACTGTGTTTAATGGCTGTACAGTATATACAGTATTGCTGCATACGCGTGTGTGTGCGTGTGTGTGTGCGAGTGTGCGCGTGTATGTGCGCGCTGTAGCGTGATTTGCAGGGCTGTGAATGAGAGTGTGTCTGTCAGGGGGAGGGAAGGGAAGGGAAGCAGGGGTTTGAGAGGAGCTGTAATTGAGCAGAGGGATGCTGGGAAGAGGAGAGAGAGGGGGAGAGACAGAGAGAGAGAGAGAGGCAGAGACCTGGCAGCCTGCTGCTGTAATTAGTGCAGAGAGGGAGGGGGTGGTGGAGGAGGGAGGGGAAAAACGTGCTCTCTTTCTACTCCCAATTAGCACTGATTGTCCTCTCTCTCAGCGTGGTGCATTGGGCAACATGTGGTGGGTGCAGGGTAGCGGGAGAGGAGACCCCTCCCTCGTCTCTCCACGTGTGCACCCCACCCCCACAGCCGAATGGCTGAGCACAACAGGTTGATGGCTTATGTGGTTCTGACGGTGGTACGACATGCTGATGCCTATTAAATAGTTTGCTGCACACCTGAAACCGGGAGCTGCCAAATTAACCCTTTAGTGTCCTCACAGAGAAAGAAGGAATGGGTTTATCTGTTTGTTTTATTTATTTGTTTATTTATTTGTTTTTTAGGGTCATTTCTCATTACATTAGCTTAGCATAGGCACCTTTAGCCTGAAGAAACATTTAGACTGTTTGGTAGCCCTTCATTCCTGTATTCGCACACCAACATTCCATTCCTTTATCTGTTCGTTCCTTTATCCGTCACCTGTATAATGTTGGCTCTGAGTGACGGGCGGAGGAATGTTGGACAGAAAGCTCTCTAAGAAGCTGTTTATTGGCCACGCCCACACAGTCGTCAGATTGTCTGATCAGCGTCTTTAATCTGTGAAGGAACTGCGTTGGTGTATGGATGAAGGAACTGCGTTGGTGTATGGATGAAGGAACGGGAGGATGAAGGAACTGCGTTGGTGTATGGATGAAGGAACTGCGTTGGTGTATGGATGAAGGAACGGGAGGATGAAGGAACTGCGTTGGTGTACGAATGAAGGAACTGCGTTGGTGTACGAATGAAGGAACTGCGTTGGTGTACGAATGAAGGAACTGCGTTGGTGTACGAATGAAGGAACTGCGTTGGTGTACGAATGAAGGAACTTCAAACTCCCATGAAACTGGGCTAATCAATCAGTCAATCAATCAGTCAGTCAGCTACCTGTTGTGTGTTTGTGTAAAAGTAAAACCTGAACAAACAGGAAATGCAGATTTAGATTCCTAAGCTTCACATAGCAAACTTTTCTGGGACCGCTTCATAGCGTTTCAGATTTCCTGCTCTTTCCTGCATTCCGATTTTCACTCTCTAGCTTGAAGAAACATTTAGACCGTTGGGTAGCCCTTCATTCCTGTATTCGCACACCAACATTGCATTCCTTTATCTGTTCATTCCTTTATCCGTCACCTGTATAATGTTGGCTCTGAGTGACGGGCG